>JANHGN010025138.1:16748-48194 GCA_024605025.1 Megaceryle maxima | reverse complement strand
GGATTTAGATTGGATGTAAGGAAGAAGTTCTTTACCATGAGGGTGGTAGAACACTGGAACAGGTTGCTCAGGGAGGTAGTTGAGGGCCCATCCCTGGAGACATTCAAGGTGAGGCTTGACGAGGCTCTGAGTAACCTGGTCTAGTTGAAGATGTCCCTGTTTTCAGCAGGGGGGTTGGACTAGATGACCTCTAGAGGTCCCTTTCAACCCAGACATTTCTATGATTCTATGATCTAACTTCAGCTGTCTAAAATTTAGTTTTCTAAATTTAAGCTCTGTTAGTTTAAGCTCTGGTACTAAATACTGGTACCTCTAGCAAAATATTGATCCCGCCTATGTTCACATTGCCTCTACAACTACGAAATAGAGAAAACTATACTTAATATATCCAACCATTTCCTATTTTGTTCACAATAATAATAATTACACTTCAAAAACAACTAACCAAACAAAATATTTTTAACTTTCTGTATTAAAATAATGCCTATGCTACTACAAAATGAAAACACATACATAAAGCATATTGTATAATTGCCCCAAATATAAATTTGGTATCACAGACACTCTTTTAATACAAATAAAGAAAATCCTTCTATCACGCATTTCACCTGACCTTTTTATATGGATAAAATGGAAATTTGTTTTCATTGAAATAACTTACAATTAAAATGATGAGTAACTCAGGACTAATGCAGAACTGTTTTTTGAAACTCTGAGAAAGGGAGGTTGTCATGGAAACAGCTGGGTTAGAAATCTTTTGTTGCTAAAATTTTATTTAGCTGCTGCTTAGTTCTTATGTTATTTTAATAAATTAATCTTTATCAAGCTATTAATGATTTTTTTTTCAAAACAAGATGCTACATTAAGAACTTTTGAGATGCAAAGCAATGACTAATAGCATATTCATCTAAACTGAATCATACCAAAATGAAAACTTCCATTTTACTCCTACACACACATATCTCAAAGATTAAAAGAGAAAGGTGAGTAAAAGAATTAGACTCTCTCTCCACAAAAGGCTACCATGACATTCTAGACAATGTTTTCCCTAGAGTGAACTAACGGAAGAAGAAAACATATATAAACCATCCCCCAGAATTTGAAATGCTGAAGTTATATATTCTGTATGAATGTAATGTGAAGTGAAAATATTAATTAAAAAAATAAATACCAGGCTAATAAGAAAAGTAACAAAAATACTCAGCTGACAATGCAAAAAAAAAGCATGATAACTAGCCTGCCTGAAATAAACAGCAGTTTAGACTGTATGAGCATACCTGCAACCAATATTAATTATCATGAAACAAAAGAAGTGTTAAATACCATCAGGAGAAGAGTGGAAAGGGCAACAAGTGGCACATCCTCAGAAAACAACCTGAAGCAACAGAAAGCAAACTAGAATAAAAAAGATAAATAGAAAAAAAAGAAAAAAAAAAGGCAACAAAGAATAATATAAATTGTCGAAATGACAAAAAACTTGAGGGAAAAATGAAAATAATATGAAGACTGAGCCACTTAAGGAGGATATACAATGAAGCTGTAAGGTAGTAAAAGCTATAGACAATGAATCCATGGGTTTTGAAAGCATGCATTATTTTTTTTTTTTAAACAGGAGTATATCTAACACTTTGCACTGTTTGGTCTTTTTCCTGATAAAAATGCTGATTCACTGATAGCTAAAATGTTTTGTGGACACATGTACCTTAATAAGCCTTGGAACAAAATGTAGGTTCAAATACTGTCCTTTAGGGCTTCCTTGTCAGTTATCTGCCCTTCAGTTTTCTTGATAAACTGTGTGAAAAATCACATCCACTCTGTATTCAGTCAATACCATGTTAGCTCCAATAGCACATACAAATCAAATATCATATAGTAGCTGCCTATATATCATCACTGAAATTTTCTTTGCTATTCCGTCTATAGATAAAGATGGCATTATGTTGCACTTTTATTACACTGAATTCAGAATGCAGTTAAATTAACACAGATATGTCCTTATGTTTCTGATGAAAAAGATCACAAGGGGACAGTGAGTGATGTGAAGACATATACTGCTAGTGGCTATCATATTTTCCTTAGTACTTCTACTTCTGTCTGGAGCTTTTCTCTGCTCCAAAGAAAGAGCCAGGAGTTTCTTCGCAAAGAACTGATGGAAAACATCTTTACAGAAGGAATTACTTAACAATGAAAGACTTCTTGCTATTTTGGAACAGACTCCTTAGAATTCTTTGCTTTTCCATTGCCAACTTCCAGCATATCTGCCACAGACACAGCACTTGCCTCTGTCAAAGTACTGAGAAGAAGGTTTGTCTAGGGTATTTCCACCCTCATTATAAAGGGCTTATTACACAGCCAGATCCTCTAAACCACTCTCTTGTAGATGTCTAAACCATGAATAGTGAATTTGATCTGCCTCATTTTTTTGTTTTAGCTTTTTCAGTGTGCATCTTAATAACAAATTCCAATGTCATAACCCTTCCTCCATGAAGACTGAAAATTTACCTGTGCACAACAATTTACCTCCACACTTGCACTTATGACAGTTCTGAGAAATTGAGTCAGTCTTGGAAAATTCAGACAGACATAAACATGACAGATTGGACTTTGGTCTGTTGGAGGGTTGCAATAGTAAAGCAGAGGTCCTAGTGTTCATTCTACATTCATTTTCCACTTCAAAATCTTCTTTAAATAAAATAAAAAAGGAAGACCACAAGTCTCAACCAAAAGTAGTTTGATCAGACCATAAATCTTCTCTGACACCGAATTTTCATAACTCTAGCCAATGGTAATGTGTTAGTATCTCTGCACTTCTTAAATATAGTACTTTATAAAGACACAATATCTGAAAGACTTTCCTTTAGTATCAAAAGCAGAGTAACTATTAGCACAGATTTCTGGTCAGGTTGATGAATCTTGCTTGTCAATCAGCCTAATTAACTTGCTTTTTTTATATTCAACCAAACATATACACCACACAGCACAGTGAAGAATCCAGACTTTCATCCATCATGTTCTCATTCTCACTGGGGCAGTTATGCATTTCCAGATAAAACACTTTATATACTATATGTAACCATGTGAGCTTTTGAAAATACATATATCTTAAAAATAAAAAATCCTGATATTACATCCACTTTGCATAAAGAAACCATATAAGGTAAAAGAAAATACAAAACATGCATTTCTGAAGGGAAAAATAAAAAGAAAATAATCTTTTTCCTTCTAAATTGTACATCAAGATAATTTATGCTTTCATATCCCCAAATAAATGTCATTACTGTTATGGTACATTCTGAAAAAATAAACTCATTAAATTTTCTCGTATATAACTCCTGTTACCGCCTTTAAATTTTTTAGTTGAAGTTAAAAAATAGTGCTGGTCACTTTTGACATGGCAGCAGTACAACTGATATATTTGTTGCCCAGCAAAGGTATCTTAAGCTGGATATAGTAAAATAGAGTTACAATGCCTTGCAAAATAAGTGCTTAAATAAAAATAGGAAAGGACCCACCACTGTATATAAAGGCGATCTCTTTATGTTCATTATTTGTAGCTTATTTGAAAAGTTTATTTTGGGGAGACATCACCATGCAGTTAATAATAAGATGCAGCCAGCAACTGTTTCAGACAACAGCAGGCAAAGAAGAAAAGGGAAAAGATAACAACCACGTACCTAATGAATAAAAATGCATTTCAGAGAAAAACACAGTGAAAAACAATTTATTGGTGGTCTTATCACACAGACAGTTGCAGATACAAGTATTTTCATTCACAATAACTTGATCATTAGGGCATATCCAAGTTCTCTGTGCTCCCTTGTATTTTGTTGTCGAATACATGTGATTTATTCAATGTTTTTATTTTTTATGTTTTTACTGTCACTTACTCACTAAAAGCCATCACCTGCAGATCCTCTGATAAGCCAAACCTGTTAGTTTTGGGGTTTTTTTTAGAAAAACAATACTGTCAGCTGGTTGTCAATGAAAGTGCAGAGGCATAAATTGCCATTTTACACTTAAGGATTAGTTCAGGTTAGCTGTTCTGTCTTTTGAAGTGATAATCTTGCTAGAACCAATCTAGTAGTAAAAATATTCAGTAATGTAGTGCCTCTTCTTTTCAGACAACTTACAGACATTATCTATTTAATCATTGCAACATCTTAGTGAGATGGTTACTTTTATTTATCTATACCTTCACCTATAAAATATGAACTGGGATATTAATTAATTTACCTAAGGGTTCAAAGGGAATCTGTATCACATTTAGATTCCATTTGTCCTCTTTTCAGCTCATTTTCATCTATACACATCACTATAGATATACACATCACTAGAGAATTTTCTCCCTTTCTAATTCAGCTAACTATACCTTAGTAATGTAGCTGTAAATTGTAAAGCAGAAAGTTTTAACTCTTTTTAAAAACTGTTTATTTCTGCAGATAAACTCTAGTTAACTGTGAGTTACTTGATCCTTTGACTGATGAAGATGAAGAACCACTGCTAAGCACAGCATTTTAGTAGAGTCAATAGACTGAAATTCATAGTTTCTAGTGTATCTAGTGACAGTTACATAAACCCCATTGTTCCCGATGAATACCTGGATTAACCTCAGAGGCACAGCACAAAGGAATGAATAGTTACAGATACTCAAACCACACATGGACACACACACCAAGAATGATACTAAAAATTAATTGCATAAGGCTTGTCTACAGAGTGACTGACTTCTTTAAAGAAAGAGGCATACACAAGTGACATACTAAGACAATGTCATAACAACTTGCTTTCCTAACACTGACACACATTCTGCTGTGTGAAAGACAGCAGCTTTCATATCTGTGGAAGGAGGTGACAGGGTACTTCTGTCTAAAATGTAAAAGTATGTAAGACTTAGCCAATAACAAAGTTAAAGATGGGATAGCACAGCAGTGCATTGACTGTGAGAATCTCCATCTCAAAAGAACAAAGGAGATAATGTTTGTGTTAATGTTTAGCTACAGCCCTTATTCAGTAAAATGCCTAATCACATTTGTCCCAATGAAGTAACAAACATGAAAGTGTCATCTTACCTTTGAAGATATGATTCAGTATTGTCTTTGGTTCCCAACACAGCAGGATACCACCCTTAAAGCATTTAGGAATCATTTGATATTAAGTACATTAAAGTTCCCTTGAGTACATTAAAGTTCCCTTGAAATCAGTTACTTTGTGTGAGAGGGACTGTTGGATGCTTGCTTTTCAGTACTGTGACATTTCCAGGTTTTACTGATCAGTTTCACTTTATTTTCTAAACACCCCATTACTGTAAGCTTTCTTAGACCATGACTGTACAAAATTACTTTTGCTGACATTATTTTCCTTAGTAACAACAAATGCACATGTCAAAACCAAAAAACTTTTAGAATTTATCAATAATTTCTTATCCATATTTATGAATGAGTTTACCAGCTGTTAAGTCTTTATCCCAGCCTCCTTTGGATACAATGATGATAAAAAAAGCCTGCTGATCCTGGTCAAAGGATTTCTATGGTCAGGAAATTTCTAACACACCTTTTTCTATCTTTTCTTGGTCAACATACTATCACATGCAAAATTGTAAATTATGCAGTGTATATATAATTTAAAAGCAAAATCTTCAACATGATATTTCTTTCTGCCCTTATTTTTCTAGGTATTTTTACACTATATGGTTAGTTCAGCTGCTCTCTGGCCTGATCCATCTTCAATGTCCCATATCTTCCAGCCTCACCAAATATCTTGGATACTTAAGGACACTTCAGATGGCAGATCTTAGACCAGATCTTAGGCAGCCACATTGAGGTCATACTTTAGAGCACTTTTTATTTATTTTAGATGTGAGTAACATGGCCAGCAGAACAGAATTCCAAAGCCTAGAATTTTGAATGTTTTCTCAATTTCAATGTTTAGTTGCCTAAATTTTAATTTTAATTTTATTTTTAATTTTTTTTCTTTTTTTTTTTTTTTTAGGAATGTGATGCTATATGTGTATATATATAATGTGATGCCTGTATAAAGAGACAATAAATAATTTGAAACCTCCAATTCTGTCATATTTTTTTACCAGTATATTCCAGTACTACAAGTATATTTTAATCTAAATAATCTATCACTATAAAAATTAGCTGTAGACAAATTGTCATGGACACTCATTCAGAAAATATTCCTTTTTATTACTCTAAATAGCTAGCTCTGTACCTTTCAAAATGTCAGCAAAACACTTCCACTGTTTAAGACTTTTTAATACCAGAGTAGCAAACATAGAACTTGCCATTATGCCAAATTAGCAATTGTATAAAAACTGTAAATGCTTACCAAAGGGGCAGTTACATTTGAAGCCATTTATGTCCTCTTCACAAGTTCCTCCATTCCAACAGGGTCTGTCTAGACACTCAGTCATGTGAACAGAACATGTTTCTCCTGAAATGTTAGATTTAAAAAAAAAAAACGACAAATCTGCTGATGCGTTCAAATCATAGAGACCTATTTGTAATGAAAAAAGACTGTGGGGTTGTCACAGTCTAAATGTTGACCCCACTGGCGAAGGTACCCTTACTGAGTACACAGGGATACTGATAGACATTCTGTGTGTCATTAATTTTTTTGCTTCATTGGTTATAAGACAGCTCATTTTGACAGGCAATGTTGGAAACATGACAATCAGGAAAATTGAAAGCTTTCCTACTGAGGGTATGCATAATCCCGGAGATTTGTTCTGATATACAAAATCATTATATTTGGGCAATTTTTGTTCAGTCAATAATTTTCTTCCATTTCATTCACTGTCTCCTTTGAAAAAGAATGGCAAAGTATCATTGCATATGAAAATCAGGCCAACACTGATTTACAGGCAGTTATATGTAACAGTGGAGTTCAGCTTATGTTTTATAGAAAGTTGTCCATACTGTGATACTAGATATTTCTCTTTCTCCATGTAATGCAAAAGAGGAAGGTCAAGCTACTGAAGAATACTTAATGAGGCAAAATACAGATGAGAGGGAATGAAATAATTAAGAGAAAAGGTAAGAAGTATAAGGAAATGTAGATCTGTAAAGGGCCTCCACCACCTCCATGGGAAACTTGTTCCAGTGTTCCAGTGCCCTCACAGTAAAGAACTTCTTCATAATGTTCAATCTAAATCTACTCTTCTCTAGTTTAAAGCCATTGCCCCTCACCCTATTGCTATAAGCCCTTATAAACTGTCCCTCCCCAGCTTTCTTGTAGGCCCCTTTCAAGTACTGGAAGGTTGCTATAAGGTCTTCCCAAAGCCATCTCTTCTCCAGGCTGAACAAGCCCAACTCCCTCAGCCTGTCCTAAGAGAGGTGTTCCAGCCCTCTCATCATCTTTGAGGCCCTCCTTTGGAACTATTCCATCAGGTCCATGTCCTTCCTGTGTTGAGGTCTCCAGAGCTGGATGCAGTACTCCAGGTTAGGTCTCACCAGAGCAGAGTAGAGTGGTAGAATCACCTCTCTCATGCTAGCCATGCTTCTTTTGATGCAGCCCAGTATGTGACTGGCCTTTTGGGCTGCAAGTGCACATTGTTGTCTCATGCCTAGCTTCTTCTCCACCAGAACCCCTAGTCCTTTTCGACAGGGCTGCTCTCTATCACCTCATCTCCCAGCCTGTATTGATAATGACAATTGTTCCAACACAGGTACAGGACCCTGCACTTGCTCTTGTTGAACCTCAGGAGGTTCACCTGGGCCCGCTTCTCCATCTTGTCTGGGTCTCTGTGGATGACATCCTCTTTTATATTGAATACACCACTCAGCTTGGTGTCATCTGCAAACTTGCTGATGGTGCACTTGATCTAGCTGTGTATATCATTGATGAATATATTAAACAGCACTGGTCCCAGTATAGACCCCTGAGGGACACCACTTGTCATCCATTTCCATCTGGACTTCAAGCCATTGACCACTACCCTCTGGATGCGATCATCTAGCCAACTCCTTATCCACTAAACAATCCACTCATCAAATCCATAGCTTTCCAATTTAGAGAAGGATGTTGTGGGGGACTGTGTCAAAGGCCTTGAATAAGTCCAAGTAGATGATATCCATTGCTTTTCCTTTGTCCACTGATGTAGTCACTCCACTGTAGAAAGCCACTTGGTTGGTCAGGCAGGACTAGCCCTCAGAGAAGACATGACAGCTCTCCTTGATCACCTCCCTGTCCTCCATGTGCCTTATCAGAGCTTCTAGGAGAATCTTCTTCATGATCTTTCCAGGCATAGAGGTGAAGCTGAGAGGTCAGTAGTTCACATGGTCCTCCTTTCTACTCTTTTTAAAAATAGGTGTAATGTGTCCCTTCTTCCAGTCAGTAGGGACTTCACCTGACTGAAATGACTTTTCAAATATTATTGAGAGTAACTTGGTGACTGCATCAGCCTATAACCTCAGGACTTTGGGGTGCATCTTATCGGGTCCCATAGACTTGTGTATTTTCACGTTCCACATACGTTTACAAACCTGATCTTCACTTTGTTCCTCTGGTCCCCATATTGTGGTCTTTTAACCTATGAGGTGTGGGGAGAGAGGTTTCCAGTGAAGACAGAGGAAAAAAAGATGTTGGGAACCTCAGACTTCTCCTCATCTGTGGTTACCAGCTTGCCATTCTTGCTCATCAAGGGAGGTACGTTTCCTTTAACCTTCCTTTTCTTGTTGATGTACTTGTAGAAGCCCTTCTTGTTATTCTTTGCATCCCTTGCCAAGTTCAGCTCCAACCATGCCCTGGCCTTCATGACCTCATCCCTACACAACTGGGCAGCATGCCAGTAATATGAGGTTTAACAAGACCAAGTGTAGGTTTGTACACTTTGGCCACAGTAACCCCATGCAGCGCTGCAGGCTGGGGGATGAGTGGCTGGAGAGTGGCCTGGCAGAGAGGCACCTGGGAGTACTGGTTGATTACCAGCTGAACATGAGTCAGCAGTGTGCTCAGGTGGCACAGAAGGCAAATGGCATATTGGTTTGTATCAGAAATAGTGTGGCCAGCAGGTCTAGGGATGTAATTCTCCCTCTGTACTTGGCACTGGTGAGGCCTCACCTCCAGTACTGTGTGAAGTTCTGGGGCCCTCACTTTGAGAAGGATATTGAGGTGCTGGAGTGGTTCCAGAGGAGAGTGGTGAGTCTGGTGAAGGGACTGGAGGAAAAGTCTTATGAGGAGAGGCTGATGGAGCTGAGGTTGTCCAACTTGGAGAAGAGGAGACTCATGGGGGACCTTATCAGTCTCTACAACTACCTGAAAGGAAGTTGTAGTGTGGTGGGAGTCAGGCTTTTCTCCCAGGCAACTAGTTACAGGATGAGAAGGCATGGCCTGAAGCCATGCCAGGGGAGGTTTAGGTTGCATATTAGGAAACACTTTTTCATGGAAAGGGTAATTGGACACTGGAATGGACTGCATAGGGAGGTGGTGGAGTCACCATCCCTGGAGGTGTTTAAGGAAAGATTGGATGTGACACTTAGTGACATGGTCTAGCTGATGTCATGTTGTTGGGTCATAGGCTTTACTTGATCATCTTGGGGATCTATTCCAGACTCAGAAATTCTGTGATTTTTTGATTCTTTACTCTTCCCAAGATACCTGTCCCTGCTTCCTCTGCCTGTGCAGCACCTTCTTGCCTTTTAGTTTTACCAGAAGGTCTTAACTTAGCCATGCTGGGCTCTTCCCTTCCTTGCTTGATTTCCTACCCCCGGAGATCAAGAGCTCTTGTGCTCTTTAGAAAGAGTTCTTAAAGATCTGCCAGCTCTGTTCTTCCTTGCCCCTGAGGACCACTTCTGAGGATGTCTTATTGACTAATTCCATGAGGAGGTGGAATTTTGCTTTCCTGAAATTCAGGGTCCTGACTATACTCCTTGTCTGACTCATGTCCCTTAGTACTGTGAAGTCCACCAGTGCGTAATCTCTGCAGTTTAGATTGCCTCCAACCTTGACATCCCTGATGAGCTACCCTGCACTGGTGACCAACAGACCCAGCACTGCATCCCCTTGCATAGGCATGTCTATTTCTTGTTCAAAGAAGCTATACCCAAGGCACTCAAGGATCCTCCTGGATTGCCTACAACTTGCCATGCTACTCTTCCAGCAAATGTTAGTCAGGGTGGTTGAAGTCCTCCTGCAGGATGAGAGCCTGTGAACACTATGCCTCCTGTAGCTGCAGTAAGAATGCTTCATCACTAGGCTCCCCCTGCTTGGGCAGGCTGTAACAGATTCCAACCACAAGATTCCGCTTGTTGCCTTGATCTCTAATTCCTACCCATAAGTTTTCGACTTGCTTGGGGCTATTCTTTAGGGACATCTCTTCACACTCTATCCATTCCTTAACATATAGTGCAACACCTACACCCCTCCTTTCCCTCCCATCCCTTCTGAACAGCTTGTAGGTATCAATAGCCACAGTCGAGTCATAAGATTCATCTCTCCAAGTTTTAGTAACAGCCTCTATGTTGTAGCCTTCTAGCAGCACAGTAGCTTCCAGCTCCTCCTGTTTGCTGCCTGTGTTGCATTCATGTAGAGGCACTTAAACTGGGCAATTGGCCATGTCACCTTCTTAAAGAAGCACATCTTAATTCCCTTAAGGTGTTTCATTGTCAGTATCTAATGCAATATAGGATATCCTGTGTTCAGTCTCAAGAAAATAGTTCTTAGGGGATGAAATGGGTAATAAGCAGAGACAGTTGAAACAGTTTTATAACAGTACCATAAATTGGTCATTCAAGATGGAAATCCTGATAGGATAATAGGAAATAAGACAAAAGAGTAGACACATAGACCAGTTGTTAACTGAGGAGTATTTCCAAAAAGGAACAAAAATAGCATGTACTCTCAAGGTGAACCCTTTGATCAAAAGGTTAATTCTGTGGCCATGTTTTGACTGAACTATATGAAATGATGCAACACCTGTGGAGTCCTGAGAGGACAATGGAATAATGAAGGAATCTGGGACATGAGATGAACATTGGACCTTTAGCTGTGTTGAGAAGTAGTGACAAAAACTGACTCTGTATAGAAAAGGTGAGAAAGGAGTCAAAGCCATTCTGCCATTCCAAGTCTGATGGGAAGTATAATGAATCTGTCAGTATGAAAAAGGATGAAGAAGATAATTTATTTAACATCTTCATTTGGAAAAAATAAAAGAAAAATAAAGAAAAGAAAAATCTAAGAAATTCTCACCAGTGGCATCAGAAACTAAATTTCATACTGGATATCATGCCATTAACCCCCTTTAAGACTTCAATGAGTTTTTCAAAACTGTTTTTCTTAATGTATTAATCTATATTGCAACACTCCATAGATTAAAAGATTTAATTCCAATTTACAGAATTAATCCTTGTGGCCAAGAAGACCAGTGGTATCTGGGGTGCATAAAGAAGAATGTGTACAGTAGATTAAGGGAGGTTCTCTCCCTCTCTACTCTGCATTAGTGAGACCACATTTGGAGTACTGTGTTCAGTTCTGGTCTTCCCAGTTCAAGAGGGACAGGGAAATACTAAAAAGAGTCCAAAGGAGAGCTACAAGGATGATTAAGGGACTGGAACATCTCTCTTATGAGGAAAGACTGAGAGACCTGGGACTGCTTAGCCTGGAGAATCAAGACTGAAAGGGGATCTTATTAATGCTTACAAATACCTGAAGGGTGGGTGTCAAGTAGAAGGGGCCAGTCTTTTTTCACTTGTGACCTGTGAGAGGACAAGGAGCAATAGTCACAAACTGGAACACAGGAAGTTCCACCTCAGCACAAGGAAAAACTTCCTGGAACAGGCTGCCTAGAGAGGTTGTGGAGTCTCCTTTTCTAGAGACTTTCAAGACCCACCTGGATATGTTCCTGTGTGGCCTGCCCTAGATGATTCTTCTCTGGCAGAGGGTTTGGACTCCATGATCTCCAGAGGTCCTTCCAATCCCTACCATTCTATGATTCTATGTCCAAAATAATGCTGTACAGAAGACATAGACATGTTGTACTTGCTTAACAGAAAACTTTATGTTTTCAGGTATTCTGCTTTTATGTATCTGTGATCTTGCTAGATGTATATGAATTCCATTCTTCATGCAGGAGAACAACGAAATGGGAAAACAAAATCCTTGGTCTAGTAACAAATGTACTGATTTTATGCTGGAGGCTGTTATTACGGCTAAATTACTTCAGTTGTCAAAGAAGCAATTACATGCCACTCAACCTCATCTAAGTTATCAAGCACTGAGAATATCTTTCTTGTAACTGATGAAAATATTTGCAAAAACCAGACTGATTTACAGGTTGTGCTAGCTAATAGTACTTGCAGAATGACTTAGAAAGATGTCAAATTCGATGAAATATTTCAGTTGAAAATGCTATTAACACATTAAATATAGAAAGTTTGCTTTTTTTTTTGTTTGACTAACTTGCAATACTGTTGACATACACAACAAAGACTTTAGTTTCTATGAATGTCTGTTACCATTCCTTCAAGATGACTTTTGTTTTCCTTCTAATTTTGCTATCTAGCAACTGAAAAAATATACTGTTTACAGATATGAAAAACTGATATTCACCTAGATATCTCTTGGAAGAATGGTACAGCAGGGCACCAGCAACACAGGAGATTCCTGGAATGCATCGATGACAACTACCTGTTCCACATGGTAGAGGAAACAATAAAAAAAGGTGTCATGCTGGACCTTGTCCTCACCAAGAAGGAGGGGCTGCTGGATAACGTGAGGGTCAAGGGCAGCCTTGGCTGCAGTGCCCATAAAATGGTGGAATTCAAGATCCTCAGGGAAACAAGGAAGGTGCATAGCAAGCTCACCACCCTGGACTTCAGGAGACCAGACTTTGACCTCTTCAGGGATATTCTTGGAGGATTACCATGGAATGAAGCCCTAAAGGGGAGATGGGCCCAAGAAAGCTGGTCAGTATTCAAGGTCCACTTCCTCCAAGCCCAGGAGCAATGCATCCCTGTGGGATCTTAGTTGGAAGAAAACATACACTGTTAGCAGCAACTGTCCTTGAACCATGGAAAGAGTGCGAAGGAAGAAGAACAGTGGAGAAAAGGCAATGAAGCAAGAAGATAAAGCAGATCAAAGTAGAGAAAAACAGGATGTGGGGGGTACTGGGTGACTTAGATGACAGCAGGTCATGTAGTAGATTTAGGCACGTGAACAGTGTGAGGGCTATCGCATGTATCCAATCATCGTTGTTGGTGTGCGTGATCAGTGAAGCTTGCTCTACATAACCAAGGGATGTACTGGTAATAAAGGTCTTCACTTTATAACTCTTGTGGAGTTGCTGAAGTCCATTCACCCCCTGCATGTCCCAAAAAAAGAGGAACACAGGGAACAATGCCAGGAGGCCTGCATAGGTGAACAAGGTGCTCCTGAACACACTTAAAGGCAAAAAGAGAATCTACAGAGAGTGGAAGCAAGGAGAGGTAGACTGGGAGGATTACAAAGAAGTGTTCCAAGCAGCCAAGGATCCAGTTAGGAAAGCCAAAGCCCAGACAGAATTAAATCTGGCCAGGGACATCAAGGGCAACAAGAAAAATTTCAACAGGTATGTCAGTGATAAAAGGAAGGCTAGGGAAGATGTGGTCCCTCCCCAGAAGGAAAGAGGAGACCTGATCATGAGGGATTGAGAAGGGTGAGGCACTTGATGACTTCTTTGCCTCAGTCTTCACTGACAAGTTCTCTAGCTGCACTGCCCAAGTTGCTGAAGCCAAAGGACTATGGACTGAGAGCTGTCCTTGGGAGAAGGACTTGGGCATGGTGGTTGGTGAAAAGCTCAAGATGAGCCAGCAATGTGCGAACACAGCCCAGAAAGCCAACAGTATCCCAGGTTGCATCAAAAGAACTATGGCCGGCAGGTCAGGGAGGTGATTCTGCCCCTCTACTCTGCTCTCATGTGACCCCACCTGGAGTACTGTGTCCAGCTCTGGAGCCCCTACACAAGAAGTTGGACCTGGTCCATCACTTGTGATGTGTGGGGCTCATGAGGGGCCCTGGTACCACTCCCTGGCTCTGCCTGCCCTGTTTAGATGCTGCAGGACTGTGCCTTGCTCAGTGGTGGCACTGCCTCCACTGGGATTACTCTTAGATCCTGGTTGGTGGATACCCACATGGAGAAGCCTTGCTCTTGCTGCTACCTGTTCACAGGGTCAAACTTCATCATCTACTAAGGTGTCCTGCAGATGTCTACACTTCATTTGCAAAAGGGGTTAAACATTCATAGAATTATTTCTGTCAAAAAAGATTGGTTTTCATACAACTTCCTGTATTTTCCTTCAATATTTGTTTTTCTTAATGACATTAAGGATTTCTCCATTCACCTCTTCCAGAGAAGGGTGAAATATTTAAAAAACATCCAAACAACTTAAAAGCAATTAACATAGTACAAGTATAAACAATTACTTCCGCAGAGAGACTCTTAATGTCATCTGACTTCTCTGATGTATTTGTGGAATAAAAAAAGTAAAAAACCCACAACCTTAGTTTAAAGGAATAGAATGATATTAAGAATGCCCACATACTGTTTTCCTATTTTGGATCAAAAGAGGAATACCGAAGAGAGAATACTGCAGAAAATTATATATAGAGTATATTAAAGTCAAACTCAAAGAGCCACTGGGAGTCCTGTAATGGTGATGAGCCTTAATACTGTTATTTGTTACTTAGACATGGGTAAAACTGATGGATCAGTATCTTGATATGTGAGATACAGTATATAATCAGAATTAAAAGATTTTCCAAATCTTAGCCATGCATTCAACATCATATAGAAACAAATCCTCAAGAGAAATTAATGAGGCAATATTGCCTATCTATTTAGAGTTCTCAGCAGTTGTCTTCACATGATGTAGGCATCTAAACAAATGAGTTTTAATGAAGGATCTGTTTGGATAAAGGCAGTGCTTTTTCAAATACTTCCAAGAGCTTCTTTTAAACCAGAAATGAAGCACAACGGTATTTGTTTAGAAATGCCAGTCATCATGAAAGCTGCAATCATTTGATGCTGAACACTTATGTTTTGTGATAGAGCTAAGACAAAGACATGGAAAAAGGGATAGACTGGGAATCACTTTGAAGGTGAACAGAATTATATTTCAGAAACTGAGCTTGGAGAGGGTAGTTTAGAGGGTCATCACATGATCAAAAGGCTAGGATAATTTTGTTGGAAAAATTATTTTTAAAGACCATACTGCAAAATCACAAGCTTGACATAGGCCAAATTCTACTGTAGGCAGTGGAGTGTAGTCCAGGCAAACATATAGAAATTGTCTCGATATTAAAGTTTCTATCACAATTATAGTTTACAGTTCAAAACGAAAGACTGTGGTACATAATGTTATCAAGTATTTGTTTTTATTGTGCAAATACCCAAGCCTTGTCTATATTTATGAACTTGTCTTTTACTAAATCAGATCATACTTTTCATCTTGACAAAATTACTGTCCTTAAGGTGTCCCTAGCTAATAGAATATAAATCATTTGAGAAATACTGATAAACATCAGATCAATCAATCATCTAAACAGAGGAGACAGTAATCAGTTGTCTATGTAAAATTTTGCTTCTGAAATAGATAAAATATCTTAATATTATATCAAGGAGTACCCAGGGATTAATTTATTAGCAGAAGAGAAACCAAGCTGGTGACTGGGAACTCATGGCTTATTTGCAAATCTATGAATCCTGGTACATAAAGTATGATAGCTCCCCAAAGATGTACAGAGTCCTAAGCAACAATAACTTCTGTTTTATTTTTTAGTTTATTTATTATTGCCTTTGATATTTCATCTGAAAGTGAATTTACTATTTATGAAGGAAAAAAAAAAAGTACTTCTGGATATGTAAAAATTGAATTACAGATAAGTTACATAATAAACACACACAAAAAGAGAAATTGGGTAGAAATAAATCTGGTGTTTTTACTATTGCACTGAGATACTTTTCACTGAATCATAACATGCAGTTATGACTGAACTTCAGATCTTTTCTGTGCTGAAAAATATCCCATTATTTTTGACTATATCCAAATGGAGTTGTTAGGGTAGTGATAACATTTTTATATCTTTAAACAGCCTTTTTGTGAGTGGTTTATACTCTCTGAAATGTCTGGATTCAATATATTTAGTACATATGATAATGAGTTACACTAAATGAGTAATATTGTCAAATTTCTTTCTTTTCTTTGAATTTGTTTCTATGGGAATGCTATTATATGATACCTCATTGGGTGATAAAATAAAATAAAATAAAAAATAAATATATATATATTTCCAGTAATATATAATTATAACATTTATATAAGCACGTCCTCACATTCGTAGAGTCACAGAATGGTTATGGTTGGAAACGACCTCTGGAGGTCATCAGGTCCAATCTGTCTGCTCAAGCAGGAACATCCAGCACCACATGACAATGTCCAGACAACTTCTGAGTGTTTCCAAGGGTGGAGACTCCATAGCCTCCATGGCCAACCTGTGCCAATGTTCAGTCACCTTCACAGTAAAAAAATATTTCCTTATGTTCAGAGGGAACATCCTGTGTTTTAGTTTTACTTTTGCATTTCATCCTGTCAAAGGGTACCACTGAAAAGAGCCTGTCTCCATCTTCTTTGCACCTTCTTTTCAGGTATTTATATGCATTCATGAGATCACCCTGAGCCTTCTCTTCCCCAGGCTGAACAGTCTCAGCTCCCTCAGCCTCTTCACATAAGAGAGATACTCTCTTAGTCATCTTAGTGACCCTCCAGTAGTGGACTCTCTCCAGTAGTTGTCTGTCTCTCTTGTACTGGGGAGCTCAGAGCCAGACACAGTACTCCAGGTGCATACTCCTGACCTGCTGTAAAAACGCCTCCTAATGCAGCCCAAGCATTTGCCTTCTTTGTCACAAGGGCACATTGTTGGCTCACATTCAACCTAATGTGCACCAGGACCCACAGGTTCTTCTTTTCAGAGCTGCTTTCTGGTTGGTCATCCTCCAGCATGCACTGGTACTTGAGGTTATTCCTTCCTAGGTACGGGATATGGCACTTGTCTTTCCTGAACTTTATGAGAATAAAGCCAGCCTGTTGAGGTCCTTCTGGATGGTACTATCACCCTCTGATGTATCAGCCACTCAAACCACTTTTGTGTCATCAGCAAACTTGCTGAGGGTACAGTTTGCCCCATCAGCCAGACCATTAATGAAGATGGTAAACAGGACTAGATCCACTATTGATCCCTGAGGTACACTGCTAGCTACTGGCCTTCCACGTGACTTTGTGTAACTGATTACTACCCTCTGGGACTGATTTTCATCCAGTTTTAATTAATCTAATTTTCTGTTCAATCAGCCCATACTCCATCATGAGGATGTTGTTTTAAACAGTTCCAAAAAGCCTCACTGATGTCAAGGTAGACAGTATGCACTGCTTTCTCCTCATCTACCAAGTCAATCACTGTAGAAGTTTATCAAGGTGGTAAAGCATGATTAACCTTTGGTTAATACATGCTGACTACTCTAAAGGATTTTCTTGCCATTCACAGTTTCCAAGATTAGTTGTTCTATCACCTTCATAGGGATTGAGGCAAGGCTTACCTGCCTGAGTTCTCCAGGTCCTCCTTTTTGCTCATCTTGAAGACAGGAGTAGTATTTGCCTGCCTTTGGGCATTTCTCTTAATCACCATGATCAATTAAAGTTTATTGACAGTGACATCACAATGACATCTGCCAGATCCTGCAGCATTTGTGGGTGCCTACCATGAGGACCCATGAATTTATGTATATCCAGTTTGCCTATTTCCTGATATGAGCCTCTTCCACTAAGGGTACATCTTCCTTGCACTAGCCTTTCCCTCTGGCTGAAATGTTAAATGTAATTGTAGCTAGACAGGATTTATAATAAAAATTGGCACTGAATATAAAAAATCTTAATAGCTCAGTACTTTGTCAGTGACCCAGAAAGATCCAAATATATGTGTTATCTCAATTGTTTAACTGGGACTTACAAATACAGTACTGCACATGCTCCCTGAATTAGAGAAAAGACCCCTCAGCAACTTGGAAGAATAAGCTATAAATTAATGATTAGTTAGTAAAGATAACACTGTGCATACTATATTATTTATTTTGTCTTTCTTAGTGGTAATAAACCACAGATTGTCAATAAAGATAGAGAAGCATTTAGAGCATTAATGCTTGTGTTCAATAGTATAGACTAAAGGCTGGGAATGAAGCACTTCAGTGTGGCTAAATACAAAATTATATTCTGCCTCCCACACATAGTCATAGCATAGAATCAATGAATGGATTGGGTTGGAAGACACCTTCAGATCATCTAGTTCCAAGCTTCCTGCCATGGGCAGGGACATCTTCCACTAGATCAGGTTGCTCATCCTGATCTAGTATGAGTATGAGATATCTGATAAGGTACCTCAAGAATGTTAGAGTATTTATGCAAAACAGAAAATTAGGACAAAAAAAAGAATCATGTTATCAGCTTGTGTGGAATTCACCTAACCCCATACAGAAATCTACAGCCCATCTCATCCTAGAACAGATGTCTAAGAGAGGCAGATGTCTTGTCTTTGCTGAGTAGAAGGGGAGTCTGAACAACTCACTCAAATATAAATATAGCTGGTTTTATTTCATACATGCAGAGAGATTTCCCCTAATGCTTAGAGTTGATCTTCCTATTCTGAACAAGAACAAACAATTGTTCGTATCAGCTTGTGTATGACTAAATCCATGACACGAGATGATTTTTTTTTTCTTTTTTTTTCAGTGACATCAAAGCTAATGCTCAAAATTGTACATTTAGTGGATGGAAGGTTGGTTGAGGAACAATTAGGAGACACAATCTAAGAGTTTCCATGCTAATTCAGTTAAAAATCTTGTAAATTATACAAACACAAATATATATAATTGTTATTAAACAATCATATATCACTTACATAAAATTGGACAATCACATCTGTAGTATAAGGCACTTCAAAAGAGAAAACTTACCTTTGAACCCAGCAGCACAATGACATGAAAACCGGTCAATTAAATCCATACAGGTAGCTCCATTTTTGCAAGGTGAACTTGAGCATTCATTAATTTCAACTTCACAGAAGGGTCCTTCATATCCAGGCACACAGCTGCAGCTGTAATTATGCAAGTGGGCCTGGCAGAAACCATATTCAGAGCACTGGTTTCCAACACAATTGTCTGTTTCAAGTTCACAAAACATGCCAGTGTAGCCAAGGGGACACACGCACCTGTTATTGAAATGAGAGAGTAAAATCCCAAACAAAATCTTCAGTCTTGAATATATAGGACAATAATGATAATAATATTAACAACATTTTCTTTTTGCATTACACACAAATGAATTGCATTTTTTTTTTCAGTCTTCTTTCTTTATCCTTAATTAGTTGCTAGATAACTTTCTTTCACATAGACTGCTTGCAATAAGTAAATGGAACTGAACAATAATCCAAATCTTAGCTATTTAGATGGGACAAACTAGTACTTAGCCTTTTATATCAAGCTTCCAATGATGATATTCAAATAGCAAACTGCTACAAAGAAAGAGTATTTCATAATTTTATTTTCTGAAAATTATTAGCTACTTGCTACAGTATAACTAAGAGGGAAAAAAGTAGTATTTCATCATTCTTGCTCTGGACATATAATCAGTAAAAAAATATTCTATCATTAGAGTCAAAGGCTGCAGTTTCTGTCTGCAACGGAAAAAGAACAACAATCTATACAGTTTTATAGAAATTGTGCTGGATATGTTTTTCCCCTCAATGTAGGATGATGTATAAATTATATAAGACTAGAGGTGACTTTTCATGCTTTGTCCCAATTTTTTTTCTTTTTCATGTGTGAATGAAAATAAAGCTGTATTATGTCATAGCTCATTCACATCTCTTAAAATTAGAAAATGCCTTATATTTGGCAATATTTTCTTTCATTCCTATCATGTCCAGAGGTCTCCTCACATAGGAGGATATAATATTACAATAATCTTGCATATTCTTGATCCACAGAGATGTTATCTAGAAGCTGGAAAGAATTAACTTGTTAAGGAAGCAAATTTTTTTTTTACTCATCCCTAGCAGAAAGGATATTTTTTTCTTTCAACACAAGGGAATGTTCATGTGGCTGTTTGCTTCAGTCCATGCTTATTATTTCTTCATTTTTATGTTAGACTTGTGAAAATTTGCACTTAAATATTTTTATATCCCTATCAAATTTGCAACAGAGTAATTAATTCCTAATTAAGTAAGTAGGAAAAAGGCCCCATGTAAGATTTTGTGTACAGAAAGGATCCCAGAAAAGATAGCATAATGGTAACTATTTTGAATGCCATTTCTCAAAATTTATTGCAATATAATTTTTGGACTAAGTAAGTTATAACCATATCCACCATTGATATACTTTTTTCTCTGTTCAATTAGGGTTTAATTTTACCTAGAGTTCTTCTTGTCAAGAGAGCATTTGAAAGACCAACAAACTTTTTCTAGGTATGAACTAGAGATCAAGAAAGGCAGAATAGCATGGGAATACCATCTATAATAATACTAATGAAATATTTCTGAAGATAAAGGAAGACAGAAAAGGGATATGTATAAAATTAATAGCTCCTAGTGTTTAAATAGGTTTTTTTTTTCTTCCAAGGTAAAAAGTGGACAATAGTGCAGCTCTGAGAGTTCAAGAGTAGCTTCAGACCACATAGAAAATTAGGGGATTTTTTCCCTTTTCTGTTGTGACTAAAAGAAGCATACAGCAAAGAAAGTATCTTTACAAGGAGATATTGTTGGTTGCTATTTGGAATTCTACAGTGACTGAGTTTAGAGATAGTTTAGTTATTTTCTTATAATTCAAAGGCTTTTAATCTATGGAAAATTCACATACTATTAGAAAATAAAATGTGTAATTCTTTAAACAGCAAAGTCACCAAGTGATTGAGCCACAATTATTATTTTTTATATTTCAGTAGAAACTTAAACAGTAGATGTGCTCCTTGGAGTGTGGCTTATGCACACCAACTGCTAATGGGCTTTTAGTCCATGGACCAAAATAGAGCTCGCTTGAAGTAAGCTTTCCATATTTTGTATAGTGTGGTTGTGAGCATTTCAGCACCACCATTTTTTTCTTTACAGATCCATTGCTACTGCACTGCAATACTGACTCATGTAGGTATAGTTACTGTATTCTCTCATCCAACCTCAGTCACTCCAGAGCAAAGTCATTCCCTTCCTCTTGAGACCTCGAGCTGATCTGTTTGTTCCTCACTTTTTGAAGGAATGAAGTTCATACAAATCATCTCTTATGGCTTCTTTACAGCTAAATTTAAAAGTTAATTTACATAAAATTCCATTATGCATAAACATGCAAAGTATGTATACTTTTAGCTGCACAGTTTCTGAATCCTCCATCAGGAAAACAGTATGGAAAAAACAGTCATACCATTTTTTCTTGCACAGTTAAAAATTTTATTAACTTTGTTAAATATTATATAGTAAAAAAATATTTTTTTACAATAATGATTAGTGTGTGTATTGAGAAAATGCAGTTATTAATTAATTATTTGAAAAAGTGGCTCTAATCATTAATATTAAATATTAATGGGGACCATAAAATAACTGCACAGAAATAGATTTAATGGACAATCTTCTAGTTTCAGTTTCATGCTTCTGATTCCATAGTACAAGCAATCATATCATATCTTTCAGTGCTTCAGTATCTGAAGAAATCTGAAACAACTAAGACTGGAATGTCCTTTTGTTTTTCCTGGTGAAATTATGACTGGTTGTCTTTCTATTTAATATGGCTCATCTCCTGCAGCAGATAAATTAAGCTCTCAATTCTTTTAGACTCTTCATTTCATATTATTGCTCAGAGAAGAAAAAAAACCCACCTAAATCGATGGTTTTTTGTTGTCACTTTAGTGTGAAAAGTTTGCTTTGTTTAGCTATTAAGTATAGGTTACTGCTTTCTTGAATATCCAGAAGTTTCTTTCTTTCCTTCAGTGTAAACAAAATTAAAAATAGATTTCAAAACATATCTTCATGTCTTGTGAAATAAAGTGGCTGATATATGCAGCTAGTCAAGCCCAAATCTATGTCAGTGGCCCAAAACAATGTAATATTACAAACAGTGCAGAAACAGGTTTTGTTTTATTAGTTTGCCAAACACAGACATTAATGTAAACAGAAGTATTCTAGTCCTCTTAAAAAAAAAAAAAAATTCTTACTGTGTGTTGAGGATTAAAACATCTGAGGATCATTCATTTATTGTTTATAATGAAGACTGGTTCAGAGGTGATAAGATCTAGAAGTTCAATAAAATCCTTACAAAAATAATTTAAACTACATCAAATTCTAGCAACATGTTTACAAATATCTTTAGTCTATGTATGGAAAATCTACAATGAAAGTTTAAAATATATTTCAATGACTAAGTTAGCAATAGTCTTAAAAAAAAAAAAAATCATCTTTCATAATGTGTTTATTTTTCAATAACAATGAGCCATTTCTTAAGCAGTAAAATTCTAAACTACTCAGATTTTTGTTTAGTGCATATTTTGTTAATTTAACAATATTAGCACTTAATAGTTACCACTTAAAGTAATGCTTTATATGTTCAACAGTCCTATGTACAAAGCAGTTACAGATTGCACTGTGCATATTTCTTAACTTGAATGTATAATAGTGTAAGTGCAGTTCTGTGGGTTTTGGATATCAGCATCTGACTAAATCTATTTCTAGCTTTAATATTTTTGTAAGATTCTAAATGATTTAAGATGTTTAATAGATGTTATCATTTCATCTCTAAGTCAATCTATGAAATGGGTCTTGAATACAGTTTTATTAAACACTGTGCTTCTATAATGCTGACATAGCTGAACTTCAAATATCTTTTCTTGTCTGTTTTAGGAATAATATCAAGACCAATAATCTCTAAGTAATTAAATCTTTTACACTTGTAGCAGGAAAAATACCCTCACCACATTAAATTTTAATGAATATGACCTTGCAGTACTTCAGCAAAACTAAAATACTGATCATAGTATCAAAAGCTTTGAATCATGAATTTATTTACAGTCTTCATTTGCTGCAAAGCTGAAATGTTTCTCTACACTAAATTATAAAATAATTTGTATACAGATATATATGATACCCGATTTTCTATTGTGAGTGAATCTCTTGGTCAGGAAACATTTTTTTTCCCCTTATCAGAGGGATGCACAGATTATGCATTGACACACCAGTGCAAGGGCCCAGCTTCACTGTGGCCTGAGCTGGGTTTCAATGGTATAACCCCTGCTCCAGGGCCCAGTAACTGCTTCCTTCCTTGCTCCAGCTTCAGATCTGCGAATGACCCCTCTGGGAAGTCAGGGACAACTCCTAACAAAGACTAGGCAATGTTAATGACACTCCCGAAATACTTTCTCAAGGAAGAGTAAAATGTAATCCTTACAGACTGGGCAAACAGTGAAAGGATTAGCATGGTGCCAAAGAAAATGTAAATATGGAGAAATTTTCTATTAATATTAATGGGAATAACAATAATTTCTTAGCTTCACATATATTCTTATTTGACTATATCAAGATTTTGAGTGTAACAGATCTTAGAAGGGAAAACTAATAACTCAATGCTTTTGCTACAAACATGGATGTTGGTACACAAACCACAGTTACTCCTTGTGTATTGCTTTGCCCCCACACATACAATGCAGATGACTATATATTGCTACTCCACTACCTAAATAGTTAACATTGCACCATCATTTGATATGCCTGTGAAATAAATATTAAATGGAGATGAAGATAAGTCAGGCATAGAATTTAGTCTAAGAGGGAATGTGCCACTCAAGTGCAGATGGTTATGTCATAGCTGCAATGTGTTACTACAAATATGCAGTAGGATACAGCATTTTATCACCAAAGGTCTAGAATACTAGGTGTGCAAGTAAGGAAGTTGGTACTAGTTAGTCCAGACAGGGCACCTGTCACGATGTCACCCCAGACTGCCTTCACTCAAGAGATATAGTACGACTTGTGCCACTGGGTAAATAACCGTGTACAATGGATAAATCTTTAAAATTACTAAAAAAAATATGACTGCAGGTGTGGGTATGTTGTTTTGTTCTAGGAGAGAACCTATCTATTTTCTGTCTTGAGACACAAGGCACATAACAGCACTGAAGCATTAGCAAAGACTTCCCAGTATCTCTCTACTTTGGGGGTTTTTTTTAATAAATGTGGCTTGTTAGTGTTTTATCTTTTGTTTTGTTTTGGCTTGGTTTGTGTGTGTGTGTGTTTTTGTTCATTTGTTTGCTTGCTTTAGTTTGTTTGTTCTGTTTTGAATTATTTTTTTTTTTTACTTATAGTAGTCCACACATTTTAACTGCATTTACTCAATATATATTATTTCATTTTCTAGTTTTCTGTAAATAGGAACTGCACACACATTCATAAATGGAGTAAAAGGTTTTTTAGTTTCACTTCGGATTTTTGTAAGCATCTGTACTCTCTGCAGAAATGATGTTGTGTGACTTATTACAGAGATATTCCCTAAGAAATGGCAACATATATTCACCTACCTTCTGGAGTTGTAGCAAAACAAGGAAGGGTACTTTTTCTCTTTCTCTAGTGGAAGAAGCCTATTATTGCTACAGAAAAACATGTATATCATAGTACTAACTTTATATGGCACTGCCAACTAGATCCTGAAGTCAAACTGTATATATAGTATAGGACAAATAAACTTGAAACTGGAAAATTGGATATATAAAAAAAATCTAAACAATCAGCTTAATTTTTCCAGCTGGCAGTCTGGAAAGTCAAGGGTGAATATAATAATATAAGCTATAAATTTTGTGATATTCAAAAGTTTTCTAAATTGTGATTACTTTCCATAATCTTGCTGGCATCATGCAAAGAAATTTTTCATATTCTAAAGCATTTAATTTAACAATGTGTCACTAGGTAAGGCTTTACTCTTTCCTAGTGATATTAATTCAAGATTAAATTATACACACTGAAATTTATATAAATAATACTAAAACATGAATTGGAAATCCAAGCTTAACTGTACACCAGATCTAATTTCTTAATGGGAAGTTTTCCTCATTAAATGCTGACCTCAGAGCTCTATCTATAGACTTAAGATACACTTTTAAAACATTTTATTTTAGGACCTTTTAAACAGTGGTAAATTCTACCATACTGTTTCTTCAAATCTCTTAATTTAATAGTTCTCAGTCCTTTTTGCTGAGCTTTCCTGGGGCTATGATAAGTGTAAAACTTCATCTGAATAGACTAGACTGGAGAAATCATGAGAAATAGGACAAGTAATGAAAACTACATTGAATTCTGTCTTTTCCTTCTGTTGCTCCCCTTCACTAAATATAGTAGAGTAAAATACCTATTAGGACTTATTTTAGTTAGAATCTTGGTTATCTGAAATGTAACACTGGCAAGGAATAAATTCACAAAGGTGAAGAAAACAGAGTAATAACCCCCCTCCCCCCTTGGATTTCAAAACAGGAGGATCAACTCCTTGATGAGTTCTTTCACTTTAATTATTCATTAAATGCTTCTCCTTAAGCCATGTTAAATCAGTTACTCTCTCTCTTCTCCTACAGAGAACATAATGAAACAATACAGCTTCTTTTGAAAGGAAAATTCAAATGTTTTTAATGTAACAACACTGTCTATTTAGTGAGGTAATGAATCTTCTGGTTTTTCTCTCAGGTATATGTGACCAAATGTCAAGAGCTTCTTTTGGCACATGGATGCACTTGGTACCTGCTAGATTCATCATATGGACAGCTAACCCAGTGTCAGGAAGAGTAATTCTTTGGAGAAGTTATCACTTTAAATACATGCTAATTAACTTATCTCAAACAGCACAGACTCATCAGGATGTGCAATGATTCATTTTAATTAATAGGCTTTGTGATAGTGTGATTGAGGCCACTTTAGTTGTAACAGAAGGAATAAAAGGAGTAAAAACTCCTATGACTTCTTATTGTGATTGTGCTGTTCTTAGTATGTAGCCTCACTAAGTATTATACTATATCATAATTTTGAAGTCCCCCTCCTTCGCCCATAGGAATTCCCTATCCTGAACTCAAAGCTCTGTATAAATTAAATATACACCTATATGAAACTATTATTTGGAACAGTAATTTCCAGATGAGAGGAGAAACACAGTGGGTCGTGGTAAGGAGATAGAAAGTTAGAAAAAAATCCATACAGCTGAGTGTTTATCTCCAATCCAGAAAAAAAAAATGTCAGCTTGTGGAACACAAGAGCTTAAAAGAGTGGGGATGTTTTTTAAGGTAAACTGGATACTTTTCATGTATTCCTTATCTTAGTATTAGTATAGCAAGCCACCGCTGGAACAATGTATTATAAACAAAGTTTATTAACTGGTTTAGAATTTAGGTATTCTTAACTAGGAGAAAAAATGGTTTTGCACTAATTTTCCTTAAATAAAAAACTAATACACAGCATTTTGGCTTATATTAGTGGAGGCTATAAAGATAAGTGATGTTTTGAATTATTATAATAGCTTTAAAAATGGTTCTTAGTAGGGTTATTAATGGCACTTGAACATCCAAATCTCTATATATGCTGCTGACAGTTTTCTTATGCCTTCCTGAAACCACTTGGCATCAAATACAGCTCTTGATATATGCCTTATAAAAAATTATATCAATTTTGGTATAGAAATGTAAATTGCAAGAGTCTTTTGAAAAGCTTGGGTTACCATATATTTATGTTCACCATTGGCTTTAATGGTGTATTAGAAAGGAGAAATAACAATTATTTCACTTCCTGACTCTCTGGAAACTCTTGGGAAATATTGTTTTTAAGGAAGTAATAGTTCTCTTAAAAAATGTTCCACTGTAATTAAGAAACAGTATCAATCCTCTATTGACGGAGCAGGTATTATACAGTGAACTCTCTGTGTGTTGTCTTTGCAAATTAACCAGTTGCGTTTCTGTGGGGTCAGGCCTGGTAACACAACTGTCTGGTAACACATCTAGGATCAGAATCTTAGTGATATGTTTTCTTGTTCCTTAAATAAATGGATTTATCAACTTAATGTTTCTTTCAAATACTGAAAAAGTAAGAATTAAGTGTTTTCTCTCAGTAGCCTGAGTCTGGATTGGCAAGCTGAATTCTAAAATTCTTGTTTTACCAGAAGTCTTCAGACCTACTCATTTCTCAGTAAATGCTAGTGGATTTTGTAAGGTAAGCATGATTTTGTTTTTCTATCAGAATTATTTTCCTTATATCAACAGGAGAAACACAGGTTATCAGTCAAATATAATGTCAAATTATGGTCCAGTAATTTGATACAAGAATTGATTGCGAGCTGGCAAAAATGAAGGATGTATACTTTGTAAGGTCTCTGGAAAAAATTCCTTTTAACTGTGGTATATTGAGAATCATATACCTATCTGTATTTCTGTGTTTATTTCAGAAGGTCCTGTAAAAAGGAGTGGAAGACATTTTTAATTACTTCTATTTCAATTTTGTCCACTATTGAAATCTTTTCTAAATAGAAACATTAAAGTGTATTAATTACAGTGCTTCTACATACAGGACACATAATAAAAGTAAAGCTTTTCAAAATATATTCATAGACATCATGGAGAGATTTTAGTTATTCTGTATTTTTTGTAGAAAAAAAATAGTCTGTTGAGAACATCTGAACTCTGCTTATTGAAGAAATTCTTTTCCATTTATTTTTCCCCATACTTTCATAGAGACTCATTTCCAAATAACTGCAGTGTGTTACAGTTCACTAAGGAAAACACATACTTGACATTTTTGCCAATAGTTAAAAAGACAAAATAGCCAGAAATAACTAAGCATTTAAAATATTCACTTGAAAAACATAATTCAAATTTTAATAAGAAAAGTCACTCCATATCACACTCCAGGCTCATGAAGTGGTTACTAATTAGTAAAATAAGTGATTTATCTGATATTTTGCATAGTTGGTTTAACTTCTTTGTCCAGCAAAAAGGAATATTTGCAAGGCCTTCCTGTGCAATACTTCAGACTACACAGTTTATTGAATGCACATATTTATTGAAAGCTAGTATCCCTGGCATTTTATAATCTGAGAAAAATATTACTGCAATAGTGACTCCCTTTCTAATTCCTGTTTAAAGGAAAAATAACTTCATGCAGCAAAACCTTCTGTATGAAGGATTGTATGGAAAACATCATATTAGTACCTGTATTTGTTCATCTCGTCTATGCATGTGGCTCCATGTTGGCACTGGTTTACCTCACAGTCATTAATATTCTCCACACATGTTTGGCCCGTCCATCCAAGAGCACAGACACAGTGAAATCTCTGATTTTCTTCATCATATAAACAGCTACCTCCATTTGCACATACCTAAGTTGAGAAGTACAAACACATAAAGAGTCAACATGTTTGGGTTTTTCCCCAAATTATTGAACTGAATAAGCCATTGGTAATATGTTTGTGTATTTTTTTTTTATTACAAAAAACAATTTCCAAGAACCTAAAATGCTGAATGCCATTAAATCAATTCATTCTTTAGTTGGAAAGAGGCATTTATAATTAAATCTGGACAGGGACGTCAAGGCAACAAGTAAAGCTTCAATAGGTACATCAGTGACAAAAGGAGGACTAGGTAAAATGTGGGCCCTCTCCATAAGGAAGCAGGAGACCTGGTTACATGAGATATAGAGAAGGCTGGGATACTCAGTGGCACTTTTGCCTCTATCTTCACCAGCAAGTGCTCTAGCCATGACACCTAAGTCACAGAAAGCAGAGGCAGGGACTGTAGGAATAAAGAACCACCCACTGTAGGAGAAGATTAGGTTTGAGACCATCTAAGGTACCTGAAGGTACACAAGTCCATAAGACCTGATGAGATGTATCTGCAGGTCCTGAGGGAACTGATGGTTGAAGTGGCAAAGTCATTACAGGCCAGTCAGTCTCATCTCTTGTTCCTGGCAAGGTAATGGGAGTGCATCCTACTGGAAACTACTCTAGGGCACATAGAAAATAAGGATGTCACTTCTGACAGCCAACATGGTTTCACTATGTATAAATCATGCCTTACAAATTTGGTGATATTCTATGACGGTGTTACAGCCTTCATGGATAAGGGAAGAGCAACTAACATCATGTACTTGGACTTGTGCAGAGCATTAGCCACTGTCTTGCACGACATCCTTGCTCTAAATTGGAGAGACGTGGATTTGATGGATGGACCACTTGGTGGATAAGGAATTGGCTGGATGATCACAAAGTGTTGTGGTCAACAGCTCAATGTCCAAGTGAGACGGGTGACAAGTGATGTTCCTCAAGAGTTAGTATTGGGACTGGCCCTATTTAACATCTTTGCTGTCAACATGGACAGTGGGATTGAGTCCACGCTCAGCAAGTTTGACACCAAGCTGTGTGGTGCAGTCAACATGCTGGAGGGATGGGGTGCCATCCAGGCCCACCTTGATGGGTGGGCCCATGTCAACCTCATGAAGTTCAACAAGGGCCAGTGCAAGGTCCTGCATCAAGGTCAAGGTAATCCCAAGCACAAATACAGGCTGGGCAATGAGAGATTTGAGAGTAGTCCTGCTGAAAATGACTTGGTGGTGTTGGTTGATGAGAAGCTCAATGTGACCGGCAATGTGCATGGGCAACCCAGAAAACCAATTGAATCTTGGGCTGCATCAAAAGAATCATGGCCAGCAGGTTGATGGTGGTGATTCTCCTCCTCTACTCTGCTCTCTTGACACCTCACCTGGAGTACTGTGTTCAGCTCTGGGGACTTCAGCATAAGAAAGATATGGACCTGTTGGAGCAGGTCCAGAGGAGGGCAACAGCGAAGGTCAAGGGACTGGAGCACCTTCACTGAGACAGGATGAGACAACTGTTGTTGTTCAGCCTGAAGAAGATGCTGGGGAGATATTGTTCTCTACAGCTACCTGAAAGGAGGTTGTAGTAAGATGGGGTACTGTATGTTCTCCCAAGTAATAAGTTATAGAACAAGACAAAATACTCCCAAGTTTTTCCAGGAGAGGTTTAGGTCAGATATTATGAAAAATTTCTTCACAGAAAGGATTGTAAAGCAGTGGAATTCACTGCCCAGGGAAGTGGTTAAGTCATCATCCCTGGGGGTATTTAAAATATTTGTAGATGTGGTGCTTAGGGACATGGTTTAGTGGACACCTGGCAGTGTTAGGTTAACAGTTGGACTTGATCTTAGAGGTCACTTCCAGCCAAAACATTTCTATGATTCTATGGCTCTTTATCAGGGATTGTAGAAATAGGACAAGGGGTAACAGTTTTAAGCTTTAAGAGGGATACATTTGGATTAGATACAAGGAAGAAATTCTTTACTATGAGGTCAGTGAGGTCCTGGGTAAATTGTGGATGCCCCTTCCCTGGCAGTGTTCAAGGCCAGGTTGGAAGGAGCTTTGACCAACATGATCTAGTGGAAGTTGTCCCTGCTCATGGCAGAGGGGTGGGAACTGGATGATCTTTAAGGTCCCTTTCAACACAAACTATTCTGTGATTCAATTTAACAGTAACATTTTCATAACTGACCTTAAAATGTGCTTGTTTTAGGAGGGCTGATAGTGAACTAGCCTGTTATTTTTCCACTGAAGAATAGAATAACTGTTCCTGTGCTTAAAATATACATATAATTTAAGTGAATGTGAAGCTATCAGGAAAAAGAAGACACTAAATATTTTTTTAGTTTGAATTATAATTTTCTATCACAACCTCTCCTTGAATCTTTTAAATGTATTTATAGATGGCTAGATAGACAGATGACATCTATGCTCTGGGAAGACCAGAATCTTCTTTCTTTTCAACCTGGAGATACTGAAAAATTAATAAACCTAGACTTGACCAGCTCTTTTTCTCGTAGCTTTTATTTACCACATATAATTTACTAAACCAGTATTTCCTGTATTCTTAATGAAATTATGGAAAGTTCTAGGTGGTAATAAGTGCTCCTTCATTTTACATTTAGGGTTCCATTTCATTTCCATTAAAATTTTGCCACTGTAAACCTGGTTAACTACATTTTCATTTCAAAGAAATTAATCCACCTCCTTCTTACCAATTAGTTTCTAAAGAAAATGTCTAGAAGATGAGCTAATGCACCAGTACTTCAGTTTGATGGACTTGAATCTCTTTATAATGTCATTAAGATTTTTAATAACAGTTCTTGGCAGAAATCCTCTTATATTCATTTGTCTCTGATTAAGTTTTAAACTGACCAAGAGATTTTTTGCTATGCTCCCAGTACTGAATTTTAGACTTAACCTGGGATTCTTTTTCAATAGGACAACTTCTTGAGGTTGCTCAATATAAATGCAAAGAAAACTCCTGTGTATATAGTTTTGGAAATATTATATTTATTATTATTATTTTTATGTGTCTTCTCACTTCTTTATTTA
>JANHGN010025136.1:24053-35315 GCA_024605025.1 Megaceryle maxima | reverse complement strand
CTGCTTTAGCAATGGGGTTGGACTAGGTGATCTCTAGAGGTCCCCTCCAATCCCTATCATTCTGCAATTCTGTGACAACGTGTTTGAAACATGCTGAATTTCAACAATGCCAGGTTTCCCAAGAATTCTCTATAAATCAGGATGTACACATATTCACATATTCTAAAAGCTTGCAAGATGTTCCTGTGAGCTTTCTGGCTAACTTGTATTGGTGTATTCACAAGCTTTTCTTGAGAAGTTAGGAATTTAAAACAAGTCTTTGATCTTAAATCTAATTTCCTGCTCCTTCTGAAAGATTTTCTTGCACTTTACACCCCAAACTGACCATACAGAAAGCAAAATCTTGGTCAAATATAGAACAGGATCTTCATCATGTACCTACATAAGTCAGTTCTGATGGGGCATACATCACTTCTACAGTTTATTCTCTGGAGAGCTACGCTATATTCTTTTCTATTCAAGCCCATGATGCGAACATTACACCAGTAACATTCAAGTTCAAGATAAGACAGGAAGGGAGGTACTAGTGCTTTGTTACAACAAGGCAAAAAGAAAGATTAGTCTTCAGTCATTTGTGGATAATGGACTGGAAATGTAGCTGGGATCGTTATTAAGTACGAGGACAGGATAGGGTAATAGTACACAAAAGGATAAGCATTTTTTATCTTCTGCTCACCAGTAGTAGAGAGGAGCTGTTATAATTCCTAAACCCCTTTACCTTTTACTGTATCTCTAAGTCACTTCTTTGACTTCTGTCTCTAGATAAGTCTGAATTAGTTGTGATTCAGAGCAGAAGTTAATGCCCAAACATCATCAGAAAGCAGCTAATTCAGACACTGGACCTCAAATTGCTCTTCTATAAGAAGAGTTGCTCAGACTTCTTTATGCAAAATGATGGGTGCAAGGATGAGCTTTACTACAAAATCATCAAAGCAGTAGCCCGCTTCAGCCTAGTGCCAGCTTTCTTCTGGAATCAAAGTAAAGCAGTCTATTTATCTGTAATTTGAAAATATAAGGTGCGTTATGTCGATGTGGATGTCCATTTTGCTCAACGGTAATCTGTTGAACTCAGTATAGGGGCTTCTTTAAATGTAATCTAAAGTGAATGGAGTGCAATTAAGCATGAAAATTAAGTATTTCTTTGGATAAAGAAATAAGTCACTGCTGCTGCAGCCAATCAACCAGAAGAAAAACCTGTCCATAAACAATTCACAATTAAAAAAATGCTGGCAGAACAGAAAACTGTTACTTTTGGCTGTTGCTGTTGGCACGGTCTTATAACACACATGGAAAGCCATGACAAAAATTTTACATGCTACATATCAAAATTAGACAGCATAGAAAGGATACAATCTCCTTTGAAGTGTCTCAAGGGTATCTTATTTTGTCCTAGTGCATGTATAACTAAAATATTTGACTGTGAAGAAAAAACACCTCATTAGTTACAGATTTTAGAACTAATGTAATCATCCAGCCTGACTTTGTACAAAAACACAGACTGTAGAATGTCATTAAACAGCTCTTTTGTGAAGTGCCTCCTTGTTGGGTTAAACTATTGTTCTATGGAAAGATATCCAGCCTTGATTTGAAAACATGAAGTGATACGAAATCCCCAGCATCTCTAAGCACATTGTTCAGTGGATAGTTGTGGTAATTTCTAAACTAGCTTCAGCCCCTGACTGAATTTCTTATCTGATAAAGATTCCTCTGCAATCACAAATACTTCCTTCCATACTTTTAAATGTCATGGGTTGCATCTTCCTGCTGCAGAAAGCTGCACAGGCAATCTCTGTACTGCACCAGCTGGCTAGATGCAAAGGGCATGTAATCAGCAATGCAGAATGACTCCTGACTGTATTGGTTTTACTTAGTACTCAAAATCTGCAAGGCTACCAGAGGTGCCAGCTTTGCTCACAGGCCATGAGAGATGGTCTTGAAACAACAGTATCCAAACTAAGTCATCTCACCAGTTCAGTAATGATGTAGCCGTTAGCACACAAAATTCCCTCACAAGGCAAAAGCTTTTCCAACACAATGTTATTCATTGAGTTCATTTCCAATTGCCTGCCTAGTTTTTAAAAAGATTGGACAAAGCACTTTTCAAATACACTGACTAATGCCACATACAAGGTCTGTTCAGCTTCCCTCTTCCTACTCTCTGTCATTCTGATCACATTTTCAAGGAACACACTCCCTTCCATGTACTCTCACATTTTAAGTTCATGCTCTGTTGATTATCCACCATAACCTTCAAGCCTGTCAGAGTCAATGCTCTGCAAAATGCAATCTCAGGGCTGTATGCTATGATGAGGATGTATGTTCCCTGTTCCTTGATGGATGATGTTGTATCTGCATGTTAAAAGGTTAGCAAAAACAAGCAGCTACACAACTATTTGTCAGCATTAGGACATAGCCTTCAGTAAGGGGAATATTTTTATTTATTTTACTCAAGTATTGCCTCACATTACAGTTAAATGTCTTTTGCAAAGCTGCATAGCAAATATTATTAGACAGTCATGCACCATATGTTAAGTGTCTTTACAAGATAACTCACCAGGGTCATTAGAGTGAAGAAAGCCACTCCAAAATATTCTCTGTAAATTTACTATCAAGAGGGCTCCAAACCACTCTAAGACACAGAGTTAGACATTTACAATGTTCACCAGAGAAGGATTCTGGCCTCAAAAAAGACTTAATAAGGGGATGAACATAGAAAAGTGGACACAGAAAAAAAAAAAAAGAAGAAATAAAATTTTCTCCTCCTTTAGCACAGGAGAAAGAAGGTTGCAAGAAAATAAAGATTTTCGATAACACCAGAATGCTCCAAAAATGAAAATACAGCAACAAAGTCAAATCCAATAGATACACAGATATTAAAACATGACTCCAGTGCTCTGTGGGTGCAACAGCACAGGCACCTCTCAGAGACAGCTCTTCAGCTAAGGCACCTTGCTTGTGATACCCTATAACTACACACCTGCCAGAGGGCATCATGTCCCTCTCTTGTGTCTTCACGCATAAGACAGACCTCTGAGCTTTACTGCCAGGAAGGGAAATCCTTCTCGCTCTATAGTATACACCAGTCTGCAGTTTCAAAATTAGATTCAGTATAAATTGGCAGCCACTTCAGGACTAGTCTTCAAGGTTGTGAGATAAAAAATATGCCAAAACGTGTATCTCAGCCAGTGGTGTTTTTCCAAAATTGGCCAGTAGCAAGTGCTACAACATGTAGACTATGGTGTGTGTCAGCATATCTTTGATCATCAGTCTACTAGCTATTCAGGAATAAACAGAGTTAGAGACAGGATCCATAACTCTGATTTTAATAACAGACAAACCAAACCTCCAAAAACTTCTATAGATCTTTTTATGGCAGCACTGGCATTTGTGGTATCTGATATGTCTCATGTAACTGAGTTCTTCCCCTGTCTTACCCCTGAAGTGAAAAATCTCCATTTATCTGTCTGAATATACACCCTGAATCATCAGGTGTTGATTAATTTTTGCTATGTGAAGAAAGAAAAAGAACAATCATTCCATAGGCAGTTTATGTTTCTTTTCAAATTTTCTCAGGCCATCTTCCTTCAAACTGCAGGATTCGCTTTACTCTTATTTGAGACCATTTTTTTGATATTACTTCCCTTTCCTGTGGCATTTCTTGTCCTCTTGTTCTTCTAGAGGTGAAATAACCAAAACTGCCCACTAAGTACAAAAATGGATGAGCTAGAGATATGTCACACACTAATCACATTTTCTGCCTTGTTCCTTACAAATCCCATAATGATTATAAGTGATCTTTTTACCCCTCTGACCACATCCAGTTGTTGGGCTGACATATTCAGGACTTCTTACGATGTACATAAATAATGCTTTCTTTCTCCATCTGCTCTCTTTCTCCTTCTGTTCAACATGCATGTCTCTTGTTCTTAGTATGCTGAATCTTATGTGCCAGTTCATAATTCAGTATCATAAGATCACCCTGCAACTCTCTAGAGCCATTACAAAAAGTTACATCCTTTAAAATGTCTTAATAGAAATTTATTATAAAAATAGCCATATAAAGAAGACTTAGCTGACTTTACTGCAGTCAGCCCTTTCTCAGATTTGCATGTCTTGGAAAAAAAAAAAAAAAAAAAAAAAAAAAGAGTAGTTAGATACTCTATTGGTTATAAACCATGTGTTGTGTGAAATAAGGTTACTACCTTATTTCTTATTACCTTATTCTTCTATTACCTTATTTCTTGTCAAATTTCTATAATTTTTATATCTTACAAACTTTTTAAGGGGCATTCTTATTCAAAGCAGTCACTGCTCCTAGTCTTTTCTCCAGCTGATCAACTCGTTTTCCCCAACATAAAATCCAAAGGTCAAAGCAAAGTCAAGGAGCAGAAAGATTTCCTAGAACGAGGCAGTCAGTTCCAAAGAAAAAAACAATCTTTCATGTGTTATCAGAAAAATCATAATGTGACATCATAGACACACAGCAAAAGCATTTTGCAGGGACAGTAGGGACTATGGAAACTACTTCAAATCAACATGGTGTATAACAAGTTACTGTCAAATTCTGTTGGAGGACCTAGAGACTGCGTCATCTCTTCAGAAATGAGAAAGGGAAAGCACAGCGCAATGTAGATAACTGACAAGCCACAAGAGAAAAGTGCAACAAGTGAAAGGTCTTGCAAGATGATCCCTTTAGGACTCTGTGTTTTGACCTCTGACAAATTTGAAAGCCTGATTTCAGGACCCAGAGGAGGACCTGGGAAAAGTTAGCCACTGGGACTCCTGTGGATACCATGGAAAATTACAATACTTTGAAATCCCAAATTAATCTACAGATACTGAACTATCACCTAGACTCATAAAGTCTATAGGATCTTCTTACCTGACTCCCTGGGGCCAGTTTTCACCTGTCATAGATAAAGAAGGGCTTATAACCTTTACTTTCCCACACTCAGCTCCCTGTTGCTGGGCTAAGAGAAGCAAGCATCTTTTGGATAGCCAAATCAACCATGGCAACAGTCAGATGAATCACATTAGCACATCTTCCAGCATGTGGTAAAAATTCCATCAGCAGAGACAGACAAGTGGTGCACATGTGCTATAGCATCCCACTTCTATCGTAAGGACATATTATCAGCTGTAGCAGAAAGCAGATACAAAAAGTGTAAATAAGAGAAGGAGGGACTATAGCTTATTCTTATGCAGTTACAATAAGTTTTGAAACTGCTTTGGTGGCGAGGTCTAACAAAAATTTATAGTATCTAGAAGTAAATAATTTTCAGATTATGATAAAGAGCTGTATGAAAATCATAGAGAAAAGAGGAAAAAAAATAATTCTGTTGGAAAAAAATGACCCTCAAATGCACAATTATTTATATTTCACTTTATTTCATAAAATGGGGGGGGGGGGGACGACACACGACAGCAACCTAAATACCAAAATGCCAACTTTGCATAACCTGTTCCTGAATAACCTATCTGTTCCGGTAGCAAAAGTCAGTGCAGTTACATTATTTATAAACTCCAAGTATCTGTCATCTACATTTTTTTTAAGTACTGGAGTTCACCATGTTGCATTTTTTTCAGGTGCCTCTGCCAACTTTGTGACATCAACAAAAACATCAAGTAAAAAGAAACAAATGGAGAACTGGTAGCAAAGAATTTGTCTGTAGTCAAAGAACACTGTTCCATGGGCATTTTATATTGTTCTTAACTAAATTAAGAGAAAATAGGATCCACCTTATAGATCTATAAGAGTAAAAACATAATCACGTAAGAAGAAGGTAGAGTGTATTTGGAAGATTATAAACCACAGAGATGAAACAAGTACAGATATCCTTTAGAAGAGAGCTTGGGAGTGTTTGAAACAGTTTGTGGATTCTGACTTGCAGCTTATTTGATGTGGCCCCACTGAAACCAGTAAAGAAATCTCCCACTGAATCATACAAATCCATACAAATCCTGACCCACTCCAAACTTAGGATCCCTGCATAAGGTACACAAGAACTTGATTTATTATACATAGGACTTAACTGTAAAAGACATTTCTGGCTCCTCACACTGCAAATGCTTGTGTATTGAATAAACAATGGTCTGCATATCCCAATAAAAGTGAACTGTCCACAGATAATGCTATATTTCTTTCTGAACTACCCACAAAGGCAGGTTTTCTCCTGACTTATGTAGAAAACCCACGGTGCCAAACAATGGGATAAGCCTGTGGCTAGGCATAAGGTGCTATCGGCATAGCCTGGCATAGAAGGAAACACCATGGCAGAGGTTGTTCTGCCAGGATTTTGCAAGGATTCCCAAGGATTTTCCCAGGAGACTGCAAGGCTTAAACATGACTTTATTGTTTTTTAGTTTCTTCTGGTAAAAAACAATTAAAATTACTAATTTTGTTTTTTTAAAATAAAACCTCCTTTAAAAGGTTCAGAGTAATTTGGAAAAAAAAAGACTTGAAGGCACAGAAATATAGAAATTGTTTTCTGAGACTAAATATACACATACAAGTAATTATAAGTCCACAATGTATAACTTCTTTTATTTGAATGTTAAATATTCAAGTTGTTCTGTGGAAACTCAATAAAATGCTGCCATATCAAATATCCTTCTCAATTGATTTTGCTTTGGGTAATAAAACAGAACTGCTGATGCACCATAATTTCCAGAAAGACTGAGGGCACAGATGGCAGGAGAAAATGGATCTGTCAGAAACTATGAACATTCATATAGACTGTCACACTATCTATCTTGATGCTTTTGCCTCAGTACTGTGTTTCTGCAATGTGCAATGCCAGTGAACTATTGGCCTTCAAAATGGAACAATGTGCCTGGGATTCCATATGCACAGGTGATTTGGAAGCCACAGAAGAAACTGTAAAAACCTATACTACATAAAAGTATTATTCTAGATAAATGTGGCAGCTTTATAAAAATTGCCTCCTGCAGTCAAGGACAGCAATGAGAAATAACATGACATCCACTCTGTAAAACTTCAAAAAGGGAAAAGCCTTCAAATTTAGGAGTGCAGTCTACAGCCAAGACACAGATTTGGCAATAGATAACATATCTGTTCAATATCTGTTCCTTTTCGCCCTTTTAAGTTCAGGACTGTATTTCTAGACATCAACCTATTTTACAGAGTGAGAAATTTAGCTTACTTAGGATTTTCTTCACTGAGATTAAACCCTGAAGAAACTACAAAGATAAGGTCTTTAAACCATTCCCTCAAAGGGAGAGTAGGAAGGCTCTGCAGAGGGATTTGGACAGGCTGGAATGAAGGGCTGAGGTCAATGGGACCAAGTACTGGGTCATGCACTTTGGTCACAACAACACCAGACAATGCTACAGGCCTGGGGAGGACTGGCTGGAAAGCTGTCTGGCTGAAAGGGAGACCTGGGGGTCCTGGTGGACAGCCAGCTGAACATGAGCCAGCAGTGTGCCCAGGTGGCCAAGAAGGCCAACGGCATCCTGGCCTGTATCAGAAACGGCGTGGCCAGCAGGAGTAGAGAGGTGATCATGCCCCTGTACTCGGCACTCGTGAGACCACACCTTGAGTACTGTGTCCGGTTTTGGGCACCACAGTACAAGAAGGACATTGAGGTGCTGGAAAGAGTCACAAAGCTGGTGAGGGGTCTGGAAAGCATGCCTTATGAGGAGAGGCTGAGGGAACTGGAGTTTAGTCTAGAGAACAGGAGACGGAGAGGAGACCTTATTGCTCTCTACAACTACCTAAAAGGAGGTTGCAGCAAGGCTGGTGTTGGTCTCTTCTCACAGATTACTAATGACAAAGTGAGAGGAAATGGCCTCAAGTTGTGCCAGGGGAGGTTTAGATTAGATATTAGGAAGAAATTCTTCACTGAGAGTGTGGTTAGGCACTGGAACAGGCCGCCCAGGGAGGTGGTGGAGTCATCATCCCTGGAGGTGTTTGAAAAACAAGTGGATGTCGCACTTGAGGCTATGGTCTAATGGATACATAGATGTTAGGCTGAAGGTTGGACTTGATGATCCTAAAGGTCCTTTCCAACCCTAATGATTCTATGATTCTATAAAATTGTAATTAAGTAGCACATTCAACAATAAACTTTACCTTGGAATCAGAGCACAGGCTAACCACCCACAAATTCCACACAATAATTACAAAATATCTAATGAACTTCATCTAGTACACAAGTATTAAGTAATTTACTAAATGTCTGATAACATAAGAGTAGGATTAGGAAAGGGTCCTGAAGAAATTCCAGTGGCTTTGCCTCATTCACAGCTCCCCATTGCTTCAGAGATAAAGATGATGGTTTCTAGGGTAACTAGACACACACATAAAAAGGATGCATGGTCTAGTTTGGTTTCCTGAGACTGTCAGAGCATTGTTGGACCAGAAGCATAGCCTAAACATGATTATGAAAGATATTTGTAATTTATTTAAGCACTCATTTTAATTCATAGTCATGCCCTATGTACATTTTTAGTTTTGAGGCTAATTCTCATATTTAAATGTACAGTCTCTAACAAATACAAGCACTTTAAAATCCACAGACCATTATTAAAGACACATAGAGGACAGATGGTCCTGTTGTGTATGTGCATATGTTACCACTGAGGGATTTTGTACTTTGCTTCACACCACACCCACACATAAATGTAAAAATCTGAATAAATAATTTTCCTATGATTTTTGTTTCTATATGTTTTCTGTGCGTACACACACATACACAGACGATAGACCAGATAACCACTGCAGATCACAGCATTTCACACTGTGTAGAGGTGTAAATTATGCAGGTCTTACGGAGGTGTAAAGGCCAAAAATGCTGATATGCCGGTAAAGCTGGGGACTACTAATCCTTTAAAACAAGAGAGACTTAACTTTGTCTCATTCACTATTTGCTGGCCAGTGGTATGGGCACACACATATGTGTTCCCATGTGGACAGCTGGCTGTCTTTTTGTGACAGAGCTTGGTTCCATTCTCTTTTTTTTGAAAGCAGAAGACACCATGCTGCTACTGTGAAACCCTCAGGACACTGCCACCTCCTACCTTCAGCACACTGCCACCTCCTGCCTTCAGGAACACCAACTTTTCTTCACCTACACGTGGCCACTCTTGCCCTCTTCGCACTTCAAAGCTTTGTGTCACAGCATCTGAAGAAGTGGCATGTCTCCACCTCTTTGGAATGTATCTTTTCCACTTATCAATCACTCAGAGACAGTATTCCTTACTCCATCTTCAAGAACACTTGGGTGACTAATGCTGAGTCAGACAACTTCCACCCAGTTATTCAGAATCTAAATGTGATGTTATTGGGCCAGCCTGGTGGGGACAAGGGTAATACATTAAACTTTGCTCAGGAATGTTCCAAGGTACTGGAAGGTGATTGCTTGAGTGGCCCTGGCATGTTTTTTGGCCCATGCAAACTTGCATCCCTCTGCAGCATTCCCAGGCAGTGTTCAGGAGCCAGAGCACTTCAGCAGCCACCCCAAGCAGCTTGCATGCAGCCCCCTGCAACAAGGGGCTGGTCAGGGAGCTTATGGCTGTTTCATGCCAGCTGGGCTCAGTGCCAGAGACTATTCCCAGGCATGTTCAATTTACTAGTACAGCCAGCCTCTCAGATTTTCCAGACCAGGGCTGATCACCCAGGTATGCTTGATGAAGCCATACATACTCTATGCTAATGAGATGCTTGCTTTCTAATAATTCAAGACATTTGGTATTCATACTTAAAATGAATAGAGCCAATGCCTTTCATGTGTCTAGTTTTACAGATAATTAGCTGTTTCCAATCTAAAAGTAATTATCTATTTTAAATTCACACCATAAACATTGGACCTCCAGTATGAGAAGTCTTCTACATTCAGAGCCAAGCAAAGGAGTTTGAATCCATGACCAGATAAAAGTCCTCCAATAAGTAACGTGACACCCTAAAATGACACCCATCACTCTTCAACAGCCTGTTCAGGACCAGTGCTGCTGTAAACATCACAGGTCCTGGTGAAATCCAAATTTGAAAAAACAACCCAGCTTACTGTCCAGGAAAGAACTTGCAATGAGCACTGTAACTGGTTTAACCTTAGCCTGTTCTGTGGGAAGGCTGAATTCTTCCAGTATCCTACATATTTCAAGATTCTGTGAGATAAACTTCCTCCTTTCCCAGTCAACACTGTTTGCAAATACCTCAAACACAAGTTAACTGTGCAGTGCCAAGGCTTAAAAGTCACTTAATAGTATGGCCCTCACTCTTTTCGGCAAATAAACACTCTGAAGAAACCTGTAACTTTCAGGGTGCAGCTGCAGGAATTTATTTCAATAGAGCTAGGTTGGAAGACTTCACAAAACTTAATTATTGCAGAAAGCAGTACTTCCTGCTACTGCCTTACTTTTCTCTATCTCTGCTAAACAAGCACTACAGTTTCATTTCCAGGGCCAGGAACCCAGGTACTCAGTTACACAAGTCACATTGTACAGGCTATTGATGGTAACTGAAGCAACAGCATCCTTGCTATACTGTGCTGTGATTTGTGGACACCTCTTTTACTTCCTCATTCAGAGCTGTATAGACAAAGGGAGGAGATGGTAGGCAGTGAAACAACCCAAACAAGAAAGAACGATCCTGTTCCTTTGCTACAAAGCAACAGATGCACACTTGAGGAACATCCTCTTCAAGGCAGGACAGCAGGTCAGCACTTGGCAGACCCGAGGAAGTGAACTTCCAGGGTGTGTGCATGAATGCCACTACATGATGCCATTTTAGACCTGGACAGTCGTCAGCAACACCCTAAAGCCAGAGAGGTGCTAAGCCAACATAGAAAATCAATAGCATCAAAACAAAACAGACCACCCAACAAACACACACAACCCCCCGCCTCCAAAGGAAACAAACTAGAACTCCACCACCCTGTATACACATAAAATTGTAGGTAATCTTAAAAGACCAAACAGTTTTGCTGTATGTGCACATTATGTAGAACAACTGGAATGTTTTAAACACCACCAGCATTTTTTGCCTTTAGAATAATTATGAAATATTCAGCTTCCAAGTCATATCAGGCACTAGGTAAACTGTCCTATAAGCACCAACAAACTTGCATTTCCTGTTCTTAAATGTTTTGAGGCTTTCCTGTTTTAATGCTGAACTTTGAGATAGAGATCATAGTAACAGCAGCATAACAGAACAAAGGGAAGGGCAACTGAAGCAGAAGCTTAAACCAAAGCAGTAAACTGCATGTTGTCAACATGCTTTTATTAAGAGGACGCAAGAAGGAC
>JANHGN010025136.1:0-12463 GCA_024605025.1 Megaceryle maxima | reverse complement strand
AAGGAAGGAAGGAAGGAAGGAAGGAAGGAAGGAAGGAAGGAAGGAAGGAAGGAAGGAAGGAAGGAAGGAAGGGCTTTCAGCTTCTCTGAAATTTTTTCTTACAATAATTCCTCAGACCTGTTCTCCATCCTCATCAGCAGCCTCCCTCCCCCACCATCCTTTGTCCAGGGCACAGTAATCCAGACACATTTAGTTAAGTAGTATGCAATATAAAATAAGCTCAATTATGTCATGCTTGCTGCTGGTATGACAATAGTATGGTAATTTCTGGAATCGTCTGGCATCTGTCAGATCAGTTTCACCTGTAACAGCCTAGCATCCTCAGAGATGTGCATCTGCAGCCATCACCCTTTTTTTTTTTTTTTTTTGCTGTGTGATGTAATTTTTTGCTGTTCTGGGCATTGCTTACGACTAGAAAACATTAGGCTAGTCTGTGAAATCCACATAAATTCTACTGTTGAGACAAAGTTTGGGAATTAAAAAGGAAAATAAATCAGGCTTGTTTCTTGCCACCTAGTGTTACATTGCTATCTTAAGAATTAAATACACATCCCCACCCAATGCAAGTAAATGTGTATACAATGGTATCCTAATATCAAACCCCACAGTCTTCTAGGTTTACAAGATGGTCTTTTTTTGTCAGGAAAAGGAGACGTACATTGTGGTTGGTTTTTACTGTTGGAACTAGTCAGGTGATGCATTGATGGGAATAACGTTTATTAACCTGATACTCAAAAACATGTTGAAAGATGACCTATAAAGTTTTGTTCACTGTGATATAACTCATCATGCTTAAAAATCCAACTAGATGAAACAATTTTTAGAGGAAAAAAAAATTAATATCTTCCTTGGGAAAAGCATTAGTCAGTTTTAGTGTTTCCTAAATAAAAGACTTTAAATCTTGCAGACTACAAAAATTTCAGTGTTTTCTTTTTATCCCTGAGTAAAAAAATGGCATTCTTAATTACATGGGAAATTATAAGCACTTGTAATTATACTTGCACGGATAGCTTAAACAAAAAGATGTATGCAATAAATTAAATTATAGTATGATATAAAATACACAGTGAAAGAAAAATTTTATGGCATGAGTTTGAAATAACATTACTAATAATGAGGATGCCAGTGATGAGCTAACCAGTGTTGAGACCTGTATTGGTACCTGTCTTTACATTCTTTTACCTCCTGTGTCTTAAAGGATACAAGAAAGTGCTGTTTGCAACAGTATCTGCCATATTTCTTGAAAGCAAATTCCTTGAGTCTTGCAATTATATAAATCTAATTTCTGACTGGTCACCAGTACTTCAAAAAAAATCATCATGTTTTTGGCTGGGAGGCAGTGGGGAAGAGTGATTGGTTTATTTTTTTATTTGGTTGGGGTTTTTTTAATAATGTCAATTCCATCAGAATAAGATCTGATACATTTAAACACAAAACATGGCAATACCAGCCCATTTCTCAAGAAGCATTTCAAAGTTACTCCAAAACCAGCCAGATGTACTGTTTATGCAGAACACTGTTTTGTCACAAAATGAGTCAGGCATATTAGTACAGTCTAAAGGTAGAGGATGTGTTTCTGTCTTCATGAAGATGACATCCCTCCAAGAATGCAGGCATTCAGTTTCTGTCCTTGAAGATAACTAAATGAATAGACTGAACTATTACTTATCCTGACAATGCAATTTAAGAGGTGAAGAACAAAACAAACAAACAAAAATTAAAAAGAGAGATCTTGAGAGTAGATTTCACTGCACATTCACTGTGAGAAGCCATTAGATGACTGGAAGGTTAATTGAAGCCATCAGATACCTTTCCGCTATGTGTATAGGTGATCTGTTGTGAGTGAAATTTTTATTATCCATCTACAGCTGGATATTCATATACAGGTGGAACTAGGCTGCCCATGTTAAGTATGAAACCATATCTTCAGCTCGTATTTACCTTGATTTCAAGTTTGCTGCAGTTCAGCCCATTAGACATAGACAGATGCAGTTCAGGGCAGAGCAGGGATTCATTTTGCTACACAAAATTATCACCTTTGGGAAAGATGGAAAAGAGAGGAATGATCCAGAAGCATCAGAGAAAATGAGCAACTGCAGAAGCTACAGGTCTTTCTGCTTCAGGTCTCTTGTCAAATTTTAGCTTTAAAGGAGTAATTCTCAGTTTCCAGGATCAGACAGAACTTCCCTGTATGTAGCATGCCATGGAGGATTCCACCCAGACTGGCTGCAATAGCCTGGGATGCCACAGTAATTACGTAGTGTCATGCTGACACACCAGTACAGCTTCTGGGATCAGAATTAACATGCCTTTATGTGCTGCATAATAACAAGTGGCTCTACCACACACCTTACTGTACAGCTATGTATGCCTTTGTTATCTTTTCTATCTATTTCTTAAATACCACTTAGGAAAAAACAGTTCTCACATTTCTCTAATAACTCAAAAGACAGAAATTAAATAAAGTAACCAGGAATTATCAGAAATATCCAATCACTTCTCTTTTTACCAGCATCCACTACTCACAGGCTCAGAGAGGAGGACTCTTTGATTTCCAAATTGTCTGGTATCACCCTGTAGCACTCTTTAGTGTATGAACAGTGTTTGACACAGTGAGAGTACACTCTTCACTGTCCCATCCCACTCCCTTAGAGTGACTTTAATGGCCTTCAGTAACGATTAGTTCAAAGAACACACACAAGTATGTTTCAGTTGCTTCTCTCCATTGTTTCCTGGGGAACTGAAACCTATTCAATCCTTCTAATTGTCCATCTGTCTGTATCTCTCCTTCACCTATAAAAGACTCTTCAGTTTTGTCCATCTTTCACCTATCTGTCAAATGTGGTTGAAGGCTTAGAAATAAAAACCTCCATGAAATGTTGTGAGAATTCATGTTTAGATAGAAGATTGTTTAAATCATCTCTTGAGGGGATGAATTAAAGCCACTTTTCTCTTATCAAACCAGAGAATCTTCATCCAGATGACCCAAAATGACACAAGTGCTGGCCAGCCGTTCTACACATGCCCACCTTCCAGTCATCAGTAATGTAACAAGTATTCATCTGGACCAGTATGAGGGGAACTGGGAAGGCACTGATGTGGGGGAATGCAGAGAGCAATGTCAAGGCCATAGGAAGAAGATGAGATGCTACAAAGAGATGGTTATTAGTGTTTAGGGCACAAACAACACAAATCCTTTGGGAAATCAAGCTTCATTAGTTTCAAGGATTATGGTATGACACATATAAACATAGACAGTGGGAAGGAACCCTAAGTACACTCTTTGTGGTACACTGATGCAATATAAATGCATTTTAGCTCTGTGCCATATTAAAAAGAAGTGACACTATGAACACTGATCAAAGCATAAAGTCATGTCATCCGATGGAAATAATCTTGGTCTAGACAGCCTGAGCAGCCTTTACTCATTAAAGAAGACACTGCCCTCAGTCAATAATTTAATTAAGACTTTCACAACTCCCAGGCAAACTTAATAACTGGCACATTCAAATGTCTGAGTTGATAGTGAACAGTCCTCCATTCTCTTCAACTAGAAGAGAATATTATCTTCAAATTAGCAAGAACTCAGAATCTCTGGAGCATGAATTTTTAACAAATCTTTCTCCTAACCTGTGACCTCCTGGTCACTGCAATTTTGTTGTCTAAAGAAGAATCACATGAATGTCAAGTAAGCAGCATGACTGACCCCAGTCAGAGTAGAAGCTGAACAGTAATCTGGAGCTGTTAACTTTTTAAAGTTAAAATTTGCTCATCCAGAAGCCAACCATTAGGGCATCAAGCACTGTGGGCCATCAGCAGCCTACAGTTGATTCTCTACAGATGCTAAGAAATGGATCACTTCCAGAGCTACAGTAGACAATATCATGTCAATGTACAAACAAATTTTATGCCTGGTGTGAACATATATTGGAGCCCATCATTCCAGCAGCTTTATTCTATAGAGGTTTGTGAGGGAGAGCCTCTGTGTATACAGAAGAGTTTAAAGTTTGGAGCCTCATCCACATAGCCAAATTTTCAGACATTTACTAAGCTTTAAAATAACATTTTTTCCCCCATTGTAGGTACCCTATCCAAGATATTTTTACGTTTTTCTTTTTCAAGATATTTAGTTTGGGAAGTATGTAACTACTGCCAAAAAATATCAGGTCAACTATGGATAATAACCAAAAATTTTATGAAATGCCAAATACTACCATAGATCTATTAAAACTAACTTACGTAAAGCTTGCTGCTTCTACTTGGCACAGCTGGCATCATTCCAAATACTATTGTCTCCTGATACCTGGACAAATTTCTATCTGGATCATTTCTGCTTTTTCTACAGTAAGACAAGATCTGGTAACCTTGGAAAAGCTCCTTCCGAATCCAAACTTTGCATCCAACTGCAGTTTTTAGAGGAAAGACATCATCCTGACTGGGTTTTGCTGAGAATGGTTTGGCCTAGATAGTTCAATGTTTTAAACAAAGCAGCTATATTTATTTTCTGTTACAGAATACCCATGCCTGTCAGCATTTAGCCAAAGCATAAATTACATTCAGCAATAACGTAGAACTGTATTTCATCATTCTGGAAACATCCTGCTAAAATTCTAGTTTCTTGTTAATCTTTACATGTCTACATTCTGAACTAGGTCTTCCTTTGTCATTGGAGGCAAAGGCTTTTCACCTTTTTGACTCAGGTGATGAGATGTTTGAAAAGATCAAGTAGTGTCTTGCCTTCTCACTACAAACAACAATGTATAATAACACAAATCATAGTATGAAGTCATAGTACAGTCAACTTAGAGTCCATAGAGCCATGATATGACCTTAGACACACAGGCAGGCCAAATGACAGCATTGAGTACCTGGCTTCTACCCTGAGCAATGTAAATACAAGCATCACGGAAGATGATAAGAGGGGAAATAATCTTGTTCCAGGATTCATAGTGACCATTTCCTATTTCACTGTTGCACAGAAGGATTCCCTCTTTCCATGGGCAGATTTCTGACTCCCAGAGCTGTTTCTACCATCTTGTCTGTTGAGCCTAATTTGAATAGGTTAAAAGGATTAAAGGGACTGGTTTGAAGGATTAAAAGCAGTAGTTATTCTCCTGCCTATAATATAACCCCAATCAGAGCTGAGTTATTGTTAACAACAAAAAGTATCAACAAGGGCAAAAGCTGTCCAATGGCTCAGGAATCTGCCCAGGACACAGAATATGCAAATTCATCACCTAAAACCACCGTGGACAACCTTGGGCATGTCACTTACTCCTTGCCCTTTTGCTATCATCTACACAAATACAGAGAAAGACAATAGGAGGTGTATATATACTTAAGACACTTTTCCTTATAAAACCTTTTCTAGCTAAGGATACAACAGACTGTTCAAAAAAGCAAGATAGAATGTACCACTTTATAGTACAAAAGTGTATGTTAAATCTACAAGCTACATAACAGAACAACTCGTTAAAGCCAAGACAACCTAAGCCACGTACAAAGGCCATTTGGACTCCAAGAAGTTGTTCCACTTCCTCTCTTACAAAGATATTTGCAAACGTCAGTACTAACTCGTAGCCTAAAGATCATGGGCCACAAGACTTGATAACAACATAACTCAGAGGTGACTATTATATACCAATTTTGTAAGGCCACAGATAAGTTAAATCCTTCCCAGGATGAAGTATTCTGGGAGGTGTTGCTCACTGCCTTTGGCTGGCACCAAGTAGAGCTGGGGTTTAGAAGAGTACATAAACATATTAGGAAAATTAAGCTGGCTTGTCATTTACAAGCATGCTGTTCAATAAACATGCTCACGGTAAGCCCACCCCTCCCATCATTCTTTCAAACACTATATTTCTTTCTGTTGACCAGCAATTTCAAGCACACAACATTTTTGGTATCTTCCTCCCTGAGACAGACTGACCCTCTGCTGCCTGTGCCTCATCTGTGCATCACAGGGAGACATGCCAACCACTAGCTTCCAACAGTGCCAGATTGTGTGAGCCAAAAAATTTCTTCATAAACTAAAGAGTGGTTTTCTCAGCAGGAAATAGTTGTATTGATAAATTACAGATTTTAAACTTAGAAATAAATACAAGCAGGAACCAATAGCATTCAGAATGTATTCCTGGTATTCAATGACTTGAAAGCTGAGAATATTTTTAATGGCTCAAAATATACACAAATGCATGTAGATGCAGCTCAGCTAAGACCCTGAATTAAGAGGCAGTTCAATGCATCTCTCCATGCCTACCTTACACACTGAACAAAATAAAGCATAGCATGGCAATCCTGAGGAAAGAACCTTTCCCCAGGGCAATTAAACAGGTCTTAATGTTCAAAGTTTGGGGATTGTCCTCTGTTCACTGAAACAGCTTCTTTGATAGGAAACATTTGCTTTGTGGCAAATCCATTTCCTCTAGTTCAAATTAAATAGCAAAAACTTTAAACCTAAGCATATTGCTCCAAAACAACATTTCAGAAATTATAATTTTAATATTTAGTTTTCTAATAATCTTATACACCTAATGCAAATCATTTAAAAAGAAAAAAATCCAGCAAGATTTGTAAGAAGTAGCAATAATATATTAGCCTAACTGCTACTGTTGAGGGAATAAAATGGACAAATGTTAGACAAAAATAATTTTTCAGGTCTGAAATACAATCAGTAAAATGTCAAGACAAATACAAGTAAAGAATCATTGCCCAGTTTCAGCTTAATCTTAACTAAATAAAGACTGATCAGGATTTATTAATTCAAAAGAAGACCATAACCCCCAGAGCAAATCTGCTTTCTAAATGGTGTAGCATCAAATGACTGCAAAGGCACTAGGCTTGCAAAAGACTGATGGATTGCTTTCATTAGTGGAACATATATTTTTATTCCCTTGAAGAAATTAATAAAATGGATTGTTGCTAGTTGCATATTCCATGTTCACCAGCTTTTTGGCTATTTGGCCTCAGTAAATAACATCTTAAACTATGCCATATTTGAGTTTAGATTTAAACAAGATTACAGCCTGCTTCACTCAAGAGATTTCTCCCAGACTGTTAAGTGTTTCCTGTTACACTTCTTTTTAAAAGCAAGTTTTAAACCAAATAATAAGACTGACCTCATCGAAAGTGCATATCTTATTAAAACATTTGAGCCTGCTACACTAATTTTTTCAGACCTGGCTTTTTTCCATTAAAGCTCAATGAAGCATTGTCAGCCACCAGCCTGCCTTACAAGATCATGAACCAATTGCACAGATATTGCTTTACAAAGCAAAGAAAGCTTTTATTAAAACAATGCAGTGCACAGCTCTTTCAGCATCAGTAGGTGAGTTATCCCTCAGCTGGCCCAGCTGAGATGAAGATTTGTAAATTGTATGCCCAGCAGTATCATTTGTTTGTACTGCAGTAACACTTCAAGTTACTGTCTATGGAATAGTACCTTTTTGTCTAAATACTGCATTTTCTCATGCATGGTGAAGACAGGTCTTTTAAGAACAAACTGGAATAGGAGAAACTAGGAGCAGAGATCAATAAATGTTGTCTATGAAGTTTCCCAATGTCAATGACAATTTCAAAACTAAAACCGAAAAAGAATGACAGCACAGCTGATTACAAAAATCCTTTTCCCAAGCAAGGTATTTTACTTGGAATATGCTAACAGGTTATTTAGTTTCCTCCTCATCTGTGTAGAGTAATGTGCTACCATCAGCATACATATTTTACTTTTTTAGTATCATCAGGGGGCTGAAGAGTAGCTTGTTGTCACCTTGTTGCAACTGGAACTGAAGCCTTCAAAAGAACAGCTAATGAAGAATGTGATGGTCAGATTTATGATGCTATTTCATTAATGTTCCACCTAATTCACAATTTATACATTAGTACACTCAAAACAGGAAGTGAATACTGACAGAACAACAACCAGTAAATTGCTATAATGCAAGCTGAGGATAGGACACCACAGGGACTATGTACAGTAAAATAAGTTAAATCTGATAACAGTACAAGAGATGTTAAACACCCTAAAACACTTATTAGCACACTGTGATTTATGCCTGCCTTAATGAGATGACCTAGTCATCTAAAATCCCATTTCACTAAATAAAACCAAAATATGTTTCCTACTATTCTTACTAATACTTAAATATGATGCTTCAGACCTGAAGCAGAAAATAAAGGCCAGAATAAGCCAGCCCATTTGTTGATAAACTAAGAGATTAAAGGAGATGCACAGTGCTGTGTTAACATTTCTCATTTGTAGCTCAGAGAAAGGCTTATGAACATCCTAAACTACTGCCCACTAATGCATTTCCCATAACCCACTATATTATTTCTCACCTTCAGCAAGCTTTAGAAGTCAGACCCATGTAATTAATCCCATTTAAAGACTTGTCTAGTTAATTAATGAAACTAGGCTTCATGGGAACACCTCTGACTAAAGCAGGATTATAACTCTGAGCTCTCTACTCCTCTAGGTTGAGTCACACAACAGCCCTCCCACCCATACCTAATACATGTTCTGTTGGGTAAGGACTGGGATCCAGAAATGAGTCAGGTATCTGCCAATGAGTACATGTAATGTAAAAGTGAATTAAAAAAAAACCAAAACAAAACAGAGGTTGGTTATTTCAATGAAAAGAACCAGATCTTCAGGTGCCTGATTTGAAACTCTATAAAAATGTAGCCATTACCTCAAAGTCCAAGCCTTTTAAATAGCTTAATGGTTTGGGAACATAAATCATCAAAAATCATAGATTTTCATATGCCTGGCTAGCAAAGGCTGATTGTGCTTTTTAACTCTTGTAATCTGTTTTCCATTTCATTTTTCATTGGGCCTTTTTAGAAAAAAAGAAAAAAACAACAAAACCAAACCACAAGGAAAAAAAAAAAAAGAAACCAACAACCTCCCCCCCCCAAAAACAACACCCCAACACACACACGCACAAAAACAAAAACAAACAAAAAAACCACAACCCAGAGCAACCATCTTTACTTCTGCTTCAATATCATAAAAAACAAGGGATTTTCATTCTAAAATTATACTGGTGCTTCAAACTAAAAAAAAAAGTCCCATATTAATGCATTGTATGGGCAATTTGATGTATAAATTAGATGGTGTGAGTCATACATGATAAAGTAATTATATAGGATTTCATTTGCACTTTCCAGGCAACAAAATAAAGAGTTCAGTAGCGTGTATCATTCAACTACACCTTTTCACTTTCCTGGTCTGGATATTTGTTCTGTCTGATGTCTAAATTGTACAGAATTTAAGTATTAAAAAGGAAAAGAAATCTTGACAGTTTGTTACCCAATATTCAAGATAAATGAAATATTTTTTTCACAAAGTACTTTCAGCACTAAGCTTCTCAGATCACTACTGGCTAAATACTTGCAAGACTGAGGGCCTCTGGCTACAAAGCAAAGTGTTTCCTGATGTGATTAATGTCAGCCTGAGAGAAGAGAAAATAGTGTAGCACTTAAAACTAGAACAGAAAAATAACAAAATTAAGCTCAGCTAGTTGTATTAATGCCAGTGATGATGAATTTATGAGATACCCTGAAGACAACAATAGTATGTCATACTGCAGAAAAACTAGACCCTGGAAAGCTAACCATTTCTGCTAAAACAGTAAGTAGATTATATCTTTGTATTCTTATGCTGTTGTTCCAGACAAAAACCAAACAAACAAACAACAAACAAACAAAACAAACAAAAAAACCTGATACATTTAGGCTTATAGTGAAATTCCTGATCCGAATGTATCTGCTGTACAAGCAGCATAGTCCAGAAAGCTACAAGCAAGAATGAGCAGCCTGCAGCCTGATTCTAGTAGCTTCAAATTCTTGTTTGATGCCCTCATTTTCTCTCTGAGGAATTTAAAAAGAAAAGGAAGATTTACTTGTAATGACTATAAGGAGGGTTCCTCTGCTTCTTTAACAGATGCTCCCTTTTGACTCCAGGTTGATCAGCAAGCCCATACTGTGATTTGAGTTATGGCTAAAGCATCCCACTGTATTCTGTCAGGGACTGTGTTATTATATCAATATGCAGTATTGCACAGTAACAGGACAGTTGATCTGGATTATTAAGAGAATTCACCAGCTTTGCTACAGGCTTCCCAGTGGACTATACAGAAGCTCTTTCAGAGCTGTATTTCTGTTCCTTGTATTTAAATTAATGATTAAACTCAATTCTGTCCCCCCTCAGTCTAGTTTATCTGTTGGGAGCCGAGCCTGAAGACCTTCTTACATGTGGCTAGTTACCATCTACTACAACAAACCCCAAGTGTTGCCTGAAGTTTGGAGGACCAAATGTTAATTTTTCAATATCATGATCATACTCTGCAAAACAGACTCAGGGCTCCTGGCAGTCTCCAAAACAAGTCATGGTAATTCATCTGGAAAAGAAAGTGGTTTTATTTTAACCATGTATTCTGATGCTCATTTTCAAAGTTACAGCAACATCAAGAGAAGAGAGTGCCTATATTAACATTTTACTTTGGATGAGAGACACTTCTGAAACCAATCTCACAATAAAAAATTTCCTACTACTAGTATTTTGATTTACACTGCAGGTGGTCTTAGAGCATAAAACCGGCTTCTTTTTGCATGAAACTAAAGCAAAGGATATGAGACCACACCTAGTACTCTAAGCAGCAATGGATTTTCACCTCATGGCACCAGACTGGTGTTTCTCAGAAGTATAAAATATGTTTAGATATATATATACAAATATAGATTGATATACACAAATCATTCACAAAATGCAAATAGTATGGATGCTGGGTCCTCAGCACCAAACATTTTAGTACATCTAGACAATAGGAGTGATCTTATAATTATATTTTAACAAATATGAAAGTTACTCAGCCACAATCATTATGTAAATGAGATCTGTACAATTTTTAGCAAAGTTAAACTCCATAGAGAAGGCATTAGCCACATCAAAAGGCCTCAGCTCATCTCCTGGAGAGTCAAGACCTCCATCAAGCATCTGGTAAGAAACCTCAGGTACCTATATACAACAGGTTCAGCCTCCACAAAGTCTCATTGCATTTCCATTGCTTTAGTCACCTTACCTCTGTTTTCTTTCTACACAGCCACCAGCAAACATGTCTGCAGGTGCAGGTCTCTGGCTGAGACCTTCTACTTGACAACTTCTGAAATAAAACATAACTGAAATCAGAGTTGGAGTCTGTTCAGCACATAAGCTTCTCAGAAGCACTCAACAGGACTCCTGAGCAGCATTTCCAGATGAGTGAATCTCAGCACTCTCTGCCACTCCACTTTCTCCTCTCTCCTTCTTTCCCTCTTGCTTTTGTCCACTGGTTCCCACTCCCTCTCCCAGTACATTTTAGAGTCCTTCCTGAGTTGGTTCACATTGCTAACCCAGTGGGAAACTTGTTTTCTCTTTTTTTTCTGAGGTACGTGATGGATGAGTAAGCTAAAGGATGAGTGAATTAAACCATAAGGAAGAAAACCAAAGAGAGGACTGAAAGTGCATTGCCACAACAGACATAAAGACAAACTTCTTCAGTAGCTCTTATACTAGGTGACTTGTAATAATTTCAGACCAGTTACCCTCAAACTCCATAACTTTCAGAACATTTCACAACTGGAAACTGTCTCTTACAGCACCAATAAGCAAGGTATTGCAAACAAGATTCCTGCACTCCAGGAATATGTTGCCACAGAGATGTCCTGATAAAACACAGACTGACTCAACTTCTCAATACCAGTTTCTCCCACCAGCATCCAGAGGGTAACCTATGCCCATCTCAATCTTCCCTCAACTGAGCTGTATTCACACCTCATTTACTGGCCTTTGGTGACCCTTCCCTGGTCAGGACCAGTTTTGTACACACATCTATACTTTATAATCATTCCCTTTGGGACATCATGGGAATCAAAACCTTCTCATTTCAATTAATGAGTCAATTGATATGACAAAATACATGAGCCTAAGTATCTCATTGTCAGCTTGGATATATATAGCACTAAGAAATCTTTACACACAGTGTTCCAAGACAACTACTTTCAAAACTGGGTTGACAGTATTACTGCTGAGTTACTTCAGAAAGACTTTTGTGTTTCCTCCAATTCCAAAATTACTAGTTTGCTGTATTTCTCCATGTTTGAAACATTACACAAAAACAGAATGACAAACTAATTATCAGCTCTGGTAATTATGTTCCAGCAGCTTTTGTAAAACAACTCAGTTGGCTTGTTTGTCTACACTGGAAATTTCTATCAATATAAGCTGAATTTCACAAGATCACAGGATGTCAGGGGTTAGAAGGGACCTTGGAGATCTTCGAGTCCAACTCCCCTGCCAGAGCAGGACCATACAATCTAGTACAGGTCACAAAGGAACTCATCCAGGTGGGGTTTGAAAATCTCCAGAGAAGGAGACTCCACAACCTCTCTGGGGAGCCCATTCCAGGGCTCTGTGACCCTTACA
>JANHGN010025135.1:48791-59624 GCA_024605025.1 Megaceryle maxima | reverse complement strand
GAGCTGTGGTGCTGAGGGCCATGGGTCAGTGGTGCCCTGGCAGTGCTGGGGGAATGGTTGGACTTGATGATCTTAAAGATCTGTTTCAAACAGAATGATTCTATGAATCCATGAGTTTCCCTCCCAGGAGCTCCAGTTGCAGTCCCAGTGTATTTTTTAGCCTGAAACCCCAAGAGGTCTGGGCTGAGACCTTTACTTCCCACATCTGGTCCTCATTAAGCAAACCCTTAATGAAGCCCAGGCTGAGTCACAGGGCAGCACCACCCCCACCCTCCCAGTCCTAGCTGAGGGCAGCTCCCTGGCCCCTCAGAGCAGACCCACAGCTGGGCTGAGTTATGATCCCAGCAGCCTTTTCTTCATCCTCAGCTGGGAGTTGGTGAGTGCTCGGCCAAGAGATGATGTGTTTGAGACATATTGTGGAGCCCCTTCATCTGTCCTCTTGTGTGCTGAGGTGCTGGCTCTTCAAAAGCAGGAAGCTGATCGTGCACTTTAGGTAAGACTTGAAGGTTACAGTAATTTCACTGTGTGCTTTTGCTGATAATAAGCAAAATTAGCTTTATTTTTCCTGACAGTGGAAGGGATGCCTTGAAAAAGAAGTGTGGTGTTAAAAATATCTGTGGGGACTCCCTGTGCTCCCTAAAGGGGCTATAAAAGCCTCAGCTGAACTTCAGGTAGAAGCCCTATGGTGCAGGTGCTGCTTTGGTTTCCACTCACCCCTTCAGCCAACAAGCTGCTGTGGAAAAGGTGGAGCTGTGCCCTGCCAGGCTGTGTCTTTACAGGCTGCAGGAACCACTTTGGAGGTGTCTCAGTGAGCTGTAAAATCGGTGTGCTCTGCACAGAGCTGTTCTGGAGCTGCGTGTCCATAATCATGCTGCTTAAGTGGAAAAAAGTAATATTCTATTCCTTTCAATATTGTAACATCTGACAGAGCTGCAAGGCTCCAATATTAATGGCTCACTTGAGGCCGATTCTGCCGCTCAAAGGGGCTTTTACCGTCGCAAATTCATCATCTTCATGTTACATCCTCAGCCTAAAAAGCTGAGTTTTTGTTGAGTTTTGTGTTCTTTTGTGTCTAGCAGGATGTGTATTTTGGTCTGGGTGATATGAGCTCTGGTGCTTTGAAATTGCTTGAATGTTAATTGGAGACAAGCCCGGATGTCTTTAAGTAGCCCCAGGTGCTGCTGGTGGGGTGAGGAGGATGAGGACAACAAGGGTTGCTCCTGGGCTGTGGAGCTGGGCTTAATTTACAGCTCTTCTCCAGTCTCCCAGTGAGACTTTGAGCACGTTGTGCTTCTGTCTTTCATTTCTGCTGAAATGCACAAACTGGCACCTTTCTTTTCACGTGCAGCTCTCGGGTGCTGACAAGGAATGCTGCCATGGGCAGGAATCCTCCTCCACGTGTACTTCCATGGGGAACACGAGGTGCTTTCCCACATGTGTGGTCTCAGTGGTAGTGATGCCCCACAGTCCATCTCCCAGGGCTTGGTGACCACCACGGATGCCCATCAAAACAGACTGAGAAGCTGCTGCTTCTGCTCTGCAGTTGAGTATGGAATGTGAAGACCCTCTAGGCTGGCAGCTCCTTGCAGGCTGTGAGCTGGGCTTCCAGCCTCCGGAGCAGGATGTGCCAGGGGCAACAGCCTCCTGAACCTGCATCCCAGGCTGATACACAATGCAAGGGGAGGTATTGTCAAGTTTGCTGATGACACAGAACTGGGAGGAGGGGCTGAGACACCAGAGCTGCGCTGCCATTCGGGGAGACGTGGAGAGGAACCTCATGAAGTTCAAAAAGGGCAAGTGTAGGATCCTGCACCAGGGGAGGAATAATCCCCTGCACCAGTGCTGGGGAGGGGCTGGCTCTGCAGAGAAGGACCTGGGAGTCCTGATGGACAGAAAGTTGCTTATGAGCTAGCAATGTTCCATTGTAGCCAAGAAGGCCAGTGGTGTCCTGGGGTGCATTAAGAAGAGCGTAGCCAGCAGGTCCAGGGGGATTCTCCTCTTCCTGGACAATGTGATCCTGGGCACCCTGCTTTGGGTGACCCTGCAGGAACAGGGGGGTTGGACTTGATGGTCTCCAGAGGTCACTTCCAGTCCCCACCAGTCTGTGTTTCTGTGATCATTAGAAACCCAAGCTTGTATGATTTCAGAGAAGTCCAAGAACATTCTCCTATGGTAGTGTCCCAGGTTTGCTTAAGAAAGTATCAAGCAAATGCCAGTAAAACTGGTTTTGAGTGGTGGGTCTCCAGTGACGGGTGATTTGGAGCAGCAATGAGCGTGTGGTCTTGGTCCTTCCAGCTGAGGTCTGAGCATTATTATGTAGAGTGAAATTGATTGATTTCCTTGTCTAAATTATTTGGAAGCTTAGTCAGTGCTTTTGTAGCTGATAATTTCACTGGAGCTTGCGACGTGCTGTATTACAGCTTATGAAAGTTTAACCATCAGTGAACTCCTAGGCAATAAATCACTGTGGGCTCTACTGCCCTTAAAACCTCATCGAGCACACGGTTGAGACACCAAGAAGAGCACAGGGTACGGCATTTAATGCTGACACGTCGCAGCAAGCGTCGGCGCTCGCAGCCTGATCCGGTGCGACCCTTGCACGTGGCACTGACTGTAAGTTCACCTCCTTAAAGTCACATCATGATGCTCTGAGGTTCACATCCTGCTTTGGAGGTGATCTGATGGGCACTTTTGTGCAGGTGTTTCTGTGCTGGTCCCAAGTATTTATGTTGAGGTCATTGTGGACTCTTGGATGTGAGCATTTAGCTCACTGGGCATTGCCCAAGGGTCATGTGGTTGCCCTCCATAAGCACAAGCAGCATCAGAGACTATTCCCTCAGGGTCTCAGGTGGTTTTTGGGTTGGGTTTCAACAGAGCTGGACCAAAGCAAGGTTTTGGTGGTTCACACTTCCAAAAGCTGTGAAGCTGAGAGTGCCCTGAAATATTTTGAGATGTCTGAGACAACAAAGCCTGGACTGTTCCATAGACAATACATTTAATATATATATTTGTAATCCCAGTGGTTGCAGCTCTGTGTGGGGTGCTATACTGGTGTGCTGGCCTTTCACAGGGGGTCTGGGGGGGGTTGTTTAGTTCAGATATTTGGTTTTAGGTGTCTTAGCTAAGCTGTAGTTACTGCCGGGTGAGGTTACACCTTGTTTAGGTCTAGAATTACCTGAAAGAGCTTTTAGCTGGTGTGACTAAGCTGATCAGACCATTCTTGATTCCTGTGGTTTTTAAGAATCTCCCTTGAAATGCAATTAAACTCTTTGGCAGTACAAGGGAAATTCAAAACTGCAGTGACCAGCGTAACCGCGTTCCCTAATTTCGTGGGGTGTTCACAACATTCAGGTGTGTCAGTACCCCCCATCCCTCATGGTGACCTGTCTTCTTAATGGAGATGCTGGTGACACAGCACGCTTCATTTTGAGGGTGAAAAGATGGGTTTTCCACTCGTGGAGCCCTTCCTCACACAGCCACCACACAACTCCTCTTGCTGTACTCAACAGATGCTTTTTATTAGTTTTAGTTGAGAGGAAGGAGTAGAAATGAAAGGCACACACGCTGCGCTGTGGTCTGCTGAATAGTTTCTCACAGGCTGACGGGAGCGAGGGTTGGGGGGTGGGGAATGTCATTTATTTCTTCAGAAGTTATTGCAGTGTGTCAAAAAAGATGCTATTTTGCTGTAGCCTAGGGAGTAGTAAGTGACTGGCGCCCACCTAGGCCACGTCAAAGCCATTGTTGTTACATGCCTGAAATTCTGCATTTCTGGGCTTATTCAGAAAAAAAAAATCTAGTTTTTAATAGTGGACTTGAATGGATATGGAGTGTAAATTGGGCCCTGCTTGCCTTCCTTGCTCCGTGAGGATGTGGAGCAGCTCTTCGTGGTGAAGCCCTGCCAGTGAGATCTCACACCATGAGAGGGGTAAGAGCCAGGCTAATGCTTCTCAGGGCAAAAACAATAATAATTTTAAAAACAACTGGGAAAAAGAAAAAACAAGTAGATGTCAACTGAACAAGAGTGGCAGAATTTTGTTGTCTATGAGCTGTCTTCCTTTACCCATCTCTCCTGTTTCTCCGTTCTGGTTAGAGCTGTAAGAGCCCATTTATTAAACCACAAGACCCTAGAAAACATCTCTGATAATCACGTCCTACCAACACCAGCTGAAAGCTCCTGATACTTCAAACCCTCTGGACTTTGCAGAGCAGTTTTCCTCACGTAGCACATCCTGCCAGCTCCTTAAGGAGCGTGCGTGTTTGTGCCAGCATCTGGCCATCTGGAAAGCAGCTTTTTCATCGTGATGGTTTGAAAAGGGAACCTGGTGGCCGTGTTTCTACAAGACTTTCTGTGACGCAGGCACTTAACTGCCAAGGGACTCTTTGGTTTTGGGGCATCTAACCCACTTGTGAATGAACCATTGCAGGTGAGGTTGGCCAGGACTCTGAGCACCCTGCTCTGGTTGCAATGTCCCTGCTCCCTGCAAGGGGGTTGGACTGGATGGCCTTGAAAGGTCCCTTCCCACCCAAACCAGTCTGATTCCTCAGCACTGCTGGGTTAGGAGCATCTCCCTGTGCGTTGGTCTCGTAAGAGATGCTCTGCTCTGTGTCCCTGCAGCTATCACGTGTCACCTCGGGCATTAGGTACCGCTCGATTTGCGGCTTACAGCTGCATCTTTCCAGCTGCAATGTATTTATCAGCACAGGGGATTTCTCCTGACAACTGAAAGATGCTGATTCAGCTGCTAGTCTAGAGAAAGCCTCTTTGTTCTCTGGCCAGAGCAGATCTACTCATTGGGGCATGGGGAAGCTTTTGATGGTCAAAGACTCTTTCTGGTCAGAAACCCATTTCCAGTAGAGGTGTTCCAGACCCCCCTGGATCTGTTCCTGTGTGTCCTGCCCTGGGTGACCCTGCTGTGGCAGGGGGAGGTTGGACTTGATGATCTCCAGGGGTCCCTTCCAACCCCCCCCCCCGCTATGATTCTGCCAGGCCTGCCAAACCTCTGGGAAATGCACTAAAAATATAAAGGGGGTTTTCTTGTGTTTATTTCTGTGTGTTCAAAGGGAAGGAGAATCATCAGAAACTTGAGAGTTAGCATTTTCTTGCCACCCGTGGAATTACTCTTTAATGTTCAAGTGTTTATTGTGTGCTCTTCCAGCACGGGAGGTGAGACTGGGGAACCTGCAGCTCAACTCCTTCGCAGGGCTCTGCAGCCTCCTTTAAAGCTTTTGAATGGTACTCTCCAAGCTTATGATGCATTTAAAGCCTTGTGAGCAAATATGAATTCCCTATATAAGCCCACAGTTGTTATTTGTTCTGTTTCAGTAATGTATATAGAGAGACTTAAACAATGCTAATTAACCTCAATTCTAGTAGTGGTTCTGTGTGGGTTTAATCTCCCTTATGCTGATAAATCCTCCCTTTCCTTTCCCATTCCTGGTGTAGCATTACCATTTAACCACACACAACAAATCCATCACCGTTTGTCTGCCTTAACTCCTTCCCTTCTGTCCGTGACAGTTTGTGCATCTTTAATTGTTAGTTGTGCATGTTTAGCTGGGTTAGTTGGGGAGTTATTGGAGGCATTTGTCCTGGCACGAGGTGTTCATGCAGAGCTTTGAAATGCTTTTAGCTCTTTCTCTGCTTTCTCTGCGTTATCTACGTAATTAAAGAAGTTGAGATCTGCAAAGATGGACACCAAATCAACCCGGAGAGATAAAGATGTCTACTTGTATTTATTTCTCCTGCAAGATATATTCTTTATAAATCCTTCATGGCACATTAAATATTGACTCTTCCTTGTCTCGGTGAACAAAACAATTGTGCATCACTGAAGATCTCCTTCGAAAGCACAGAATGGATTGCTGTGGCACTTTACTCAATATTTAATTAAATCTGTTTGGGTTTTTTTAATAGAGGAAAAACTCATTCTGATACATGAGGAACACAGGAACTTCAGAGCTGCAGTTGGTTTAACAGCAGCGAGCGGTTCCTTCAGGGATGCTCTGAAGTGTGGCTAACATGGGCTATCAGCAAAAGGTAGTTAGAATTTTCCTTTAAATTGTTTTCAGTGCAGGTTTAAAATAGGACCTGTCTAGCGACAATGCAGAGCTCCCATGCTGGTGTTCATGAGGACACCATTCATAGATGTGCCTTCTTTGACAGGACAAGAGGAAACAGCCTCATGTTGCCCCAGGGGAGGTTTAGGTTGGACATGAGGAACAATTTCTTCCCCTTGAGGGCTGTCCAGGGCTGTCCCAGGCTGCCCAGGTCAGGGGGGGAGTCCCTGTGATCCCTGGAGGGGTTTCCAAGCTGTGGTGCTGAGGGCCATGGGTCAGTGGTGCCCTGGCAGTGCTGGGGGAATGGTTGGACTCTAAGGTGTCTTCCAGCCAAGGTGATTCTATGATCCTACAAAATGAGGGGCAATACTTATGTCCAAGGTGCCATCAACACTGATACACTTTGGGCCCCAGAAAGCTTTGTTACTGCGGCACTTTTTAGATGGAACAAACCCACCTTCTTTCAACTCTGCTTCTATCCAACTCTATCTTCTCACCCTCATTCTCCACCTAGGACCTTGTCAATAGTTGACTCTATATGGCAGGTGTGTGTATGCTGTCAAACTGTGGTGGCATTGAGGTTCTGTTCCCCCCTCCAGCCCATGACGTGTTGGACTTCAGACAAAACCCAGCTCTGTGCCGTGGTGGTACCATCGCATTCACCGCGGCGCTCTCGGAGAAGATGGGATGCTACTTTTAATAAATAATCATACTTCCCTTATGTATTAAATTGCTAAATGAATTAACCTGACTCTCTGCAAAACGTATTTGAAAACAAATGTTATTCCTGCAGTACTGGCATAGGCTGGAATCTGCGGGGAGGAGCTCGATAAAATGCTGCCAGCCTGGGGATTTATTATTTACGTACTTTTTGAAGGTTTTCATCTTTCCAGAGCCTGTAAGCAGATGGGTTTATAACATTTGATTTCCCCGGATCCTAATTAAAGCTGGGAACATTGAAGTTGAGGAATTAAGTGACCATTATGTGATTTTTCTCTCATTAACTGTTTTGGTTTTTTTCTTTTCCTTTGCTCTTTGAAAGGCTGCACTGACTCTTCATTTATTTTGACAGCATTTTGCGTGCGGTCGCGGTGCGATTGGGAGGGTGTCTGAAGTGGTGTTTGGATTGACGTGCTGTTTCTGAGAACTTAGAGGTCAAAGCGCCTTGTGGAATAGATTTCCCGTGGCCACTCTGTGCTGGTGGGCATGGGGACTGCCGGGGTGATAGAGATCTTCAGAGATCTTCTGTCCTCATCACCCCTGCAAGGCAGGAACAGGCTGTTGTGCCCCTGTGGGTGGAAGGGGAGGATGGATGGTTTCAGTGAGGTTTGTAGGGATGCAACATCTCACATCTCCATGCTTCCTCTTGTGACCTCATGGTCACGCTTCGTGTTTAATACTTTTACTCCCTGGGGATGTGAGGTATCTCTTGAAACAATATTCAGAGCCTGGGAAATGAAAAATAATACAAAACAACTAAAACCCACCAGATGAATCCCATCGCTTCTCCATGTAACAGAACCTTGGATTTGATGTTGAGTTTCAGGTCCCACCAGCCTCACTGATGCAGAGGAACCTGCTCCTGGCCCTTAGCAGGTGACAGGCTCTAACCCCAGTAGACAGTGTCCTGTGGTCAAAGGGGCAGGTCGATGACCCAGCCTGTGACTGCCACTCGCCCTCCTGTGAATCCTTTCAAAGCTCACAAGAGTTTGGCTAATGAAGGAGAAGAATTAAAGCAATTTCCCTGGAATAGATGATTTTGATGGTGTTTAGCCACGTCTGGAGGTTGTCTTTATTATCATTTAGACCTTTAACTCGGTGGGATTTGTTGGTAGTGTAGGTATTGCTGTATTTGAGCAGTTCCCCCACGTCATCTGCCCTTCAGCTGTTTCAATTCCCAATGTCTTGATCGTCTTTGCTACATTTTTGTTTGGTTTGTTTAGGGTTTTTTTGGATTTTTTTCCCTTCTCTCTGGCTGCCTCGTAACCGCTCAAATAGAGTGAGCTGCTCCCAGAGCAGAGCTGGTGCCCTTTGATACCAGCTCTCTAAACAAGAGCTAATGTCAGTGCTTGTGGAGATCTACATCTTGGACACCGTGAATTCGCCGGAAATATTTAGAAGTGAAGGGGGGGAACACAAAGAAACCCAACCCCTCTCTTCTCTGTCCTTAGCCTGGCTGTTTATCTCTGGATGCCCAGTGCGCAGAGGGGTTTTTTTGGTGGGATATTGGAGGTAGAAATTCTGCCGTGGGACAGCAAGAGGTCTGTCTTTAGCTGTCATTGTACTTAACCAACAGCTCCTTCAGGCTAAACTATCATCTGTCCAGAACATTGCTTCAGGAGGAGAGTGAGCACTTCAGTAGGTGTCTCTGCCCAGTCTCAACCTACAGACATGGGTGGCAAAGGCAGGCAGAGCTGTGTGCCAGGGCAGACAGCATTGGGAGAGCACTGATGGAGCCACCTCCACCAAAGAAGTTTCTCCTCCTGCTCAGATGGAACCTCCTGGGTTCCAGTTGGTGCCCATTGCCCCTTGTCCTGTCACTGGGCACCACTGACAAGAGCCTGGCCCCATCTACCCGCCCCTCGGGGGCCGTTTAGCTCTTGCTCAGCATTGCACAGCTCTCCTCTCAGTCTTCCCTTCTCAAGACAAAACAGCCCCAGGGCTCTCAGCCTGTCCTCATCAGAGATGCCCCAGTCCTCCTCAGCATCATCTTCACAACCTCTGCTGGATTCTCTCCAGTAAGTCCTCGCTCCCCACTGACAGCATGGGCTAGAGGTGCTGGAAGGTGCTGAGCTGCAGCAATGGTCCCTGTCTTTCTTATAGTCCCCTTGAAGTACCGAAAGGCCCCAGAAAGGTCTCCCTTACGCCACACCACTCGGGTCTTCTGCTGTGCAATGGTGGCTCTGCTCTGGGGGCTTCTCTCTCGAGTGTCTTAGCCCAGGCTTTAGGAAATACAGGCTCCCTTAGACCTGTGTTTGAGGGACAGAGAGCTGGCTTCTTACAGCAGATGAGAAGAATCAGATCATTAGTAGTGTCTATAATGTGATTTCTGTAGGTTACCTTCCAGTATTCATTTCAGCACCCATCCAGAATAGAAAACATTAAACTTCACTTAATCCCCTAAAAATGTCCCCAGTCTTTGTTCCTTTGCAAGCAGCCAGAGAGCCACGACAGCAAATATCAGTACGCTGGCAGGCCTGTTGCTGCTGAAACGTTGGTGTATTTCCCCTCAGATGTCAGATTATATCCCACACAGCCCTGGGCTGTGGGCTCTGCGTGCCCTGTTTCAGGTGCTGGGTGCAACCTCTGGCCTCTTCCCATCAGGATCCCATTTGCAGAGATGCTGCTGGTACTTGTAACGACCTGGCCATCTGCAGCAGATTAACTTCCTTGGGCTTCTCTAAAATCTCTCCGTCCTGTGATCTCCCAGCATCATTTACCCAACTCCCAATTCATGCCCTCCAGGTTGACCTTCAATCCTGTCTTACCTTAGCTGAACTTGCAGCATCTGAATCTGTTTACGAGGCTTTGCTTTGGACGTAGCGGGGTATTATAGACTGAATTTTCACCATATGGTGCTTCCTCCACAGCAACATCTTCCAAAAAAGAAAAAAAAACCAATTGCTTACAGGTACAGGGAGCTCAGTCTGAGGCTTTTTCCAACATCACCGTGACCCCGTGAATATTTCTATTGACTATTTCTCTTTTTTTTTTTTGTTCTCTGCAGCCATCAGCTTTTCTGCTGACTTCCACTTCAGTTTTTATTTTAACTGTACACTCGGATTTGCCTTCATATTACAGAAAAATCAAACAGGTACATTAACAGCTCGGGTCAGAAATACTCCACGCTATGACCTTGGCAAATCTCCTTTCCTCGTGGGTTTTAAGCAATAAATTAATGCTCTATTGAGAAATGGTCTCAAAGTAGACCTATTAAATAGCCCTGTGATTTTTAACCCGTGACTCCTCAGATCAAGAGTTTTGCAGGTGTTTTTTTTCTGGCACACATTTCTGGCTGTTTGTCGGGTTTGAAGCTGATGAGTTTCTATTCCTTTGGGTCTAGGAGGGACATAGGTTGTGTTCTCAAAAACAACACCCAACCTTCACTGTTCATTTCTGAACATTGATGAGGTGTGGTGGGCAGGAGCCGGGGTCCAGCCCGCTGAATGCGCAGCTGCTCTGGGCAGCAAGCGCTGCCATCATCTGTGGGGTGGGGACCCCCCTCTTGCTTGTTACCCAGATGCCTGTGTCCCCTTCCTTCTCTAGGGATGTGCTTCCATGTGAACCTGAAAGGCAAGGTAGACTGTTCTGTGATCCTCGTGGTTGTACTTTGTTCTGTTTGTAGCCTTGCTACCCACCCCTGGGAGTGAGAATGCTCTCTCTGGGTCCTTAATGTCTGTGGGGATGAGGAGGGGCTGCTCAGTGGGAATTGCAGCACCCAAGGCAGAAGCAGGGCCTTGAGTGCTTAAGAGGATGTGATCACACAGCCCAGGGAATCCCAGTTGTGGATTATTAAGAGTTGGCCTGTGAATTCTAAGGGTAACTCCAGGGATTTTTAATGACACCACATCTGTCGGAGGTGCTGCCCTGTAACCAGAGAGTTCTTGCAGCTAGCACGTGCCTCTTCAAAAGGCAGAAGTGGCAGCATCAGGCCAGTGCTCTGTACGGCGTTAGAGAAGGCTGAAGGGAGAGAGTTGTTCATGGAATCACAGACTGGCTTGGGTTGGAAGGAACCTTCCAAGGTCATCTGGTCCCACCCCCCTGCAGGGAGCAGGG
>JANHGN010025135.1:19021-30584 GCA_024605025.1 Megaceryle maxima | reverse complement strand
CTTGGAAACCCCTCCAGGGATCACGGGGACTCCACCCCTGCCCTGGGCAGCCTGGGACAGCCCCGGACAACCCTCAAGGGGAAGAAATTTTTGCTCCTGTCCAACCTAAACCACCTTGTGGCACAACTTGAGGCCGGTTCCTTTTGTCCTGTCGCTTCTTCCTTGGGATAAGATCCCGACCCTCGATATCCCCTGAAACCAGAGGTCTGGCTACCACGTCCCAAGCAGAGATGGCCCAGTTCAGTCACTGGTTGACCAAATTCACCTCATACCCTGCATTGCTCCCCACCGGCCCATGCAGGGACTCTGGCAGCCCTCGCATAAGGGGATGGTTTGTTGTGATGTCAACAAAAAAAAGAAAAAAAACAGGAATGGAAACGTTTGATGTGGAGGAAAAAACAACTTCATCTTTGCCAGGCTGGTTCAGGTGTGGCTTCCCTGCAGTGCAGGGAAAAGCACTGGGATCCTCCTGGCTCTCCTGGTGAACCTCAGGGGCATCCCAGGCTGTGGGCATCTCCCAGATCACTCCCCCCTCCACCCAGGGCTTGGTGGAGAGTGGCTCCTCCTCTCGTGTCCCGCTGCCCCCCCATGCAAATCAGCATCCACGGCAGCACCAGCTTCATGAATACCCAATAAAAATGCCGTGTGATGTTTTCTCTGGAAACGAAAGGGAAATCAGCTGGATGTAGGATACAAATGAGGGCAGCACATCGTAGGCTCTCCTTCTTCTGAAGGAGGGCAGAGCAAGTTTTATTTACATTATGTGCCACGTGCCCCGACTATCAATATTTTGAGGCTTCTACACAGACGCGCTGAAATCTCCACCTGAACTTTGTGAAACTGTTTCATCACTCAATCTTTTGATTATCACCGGGGGGGGGGGGGAAAGCCCCTCCACATCTCCATAACAATAGCACTTAATGACCAGAGATGGTGAAAATTCCAGGTCTAATTTTACACCTGGAAATAAAGATGCGACTTTTCTGCCGGAATAGTTGAAACTTCTTTTAAGAAAAGATGCTGGTAGGGAACAGATGGCTGCCTCCTGCCATACATATTCATGAGTGCATTTATTTCATTATGTCTTCCCCTAGGAAACTCGGCACTTCAGCTTTTATAAGTTTGGCCATCAAATTGAGCAGTCAGAAGCCCTCTGTCAGAGCTCCCTTGCTGTAGAAATTGGAGGAAGTTTGTGAAAGGCTTTAGCACTTTTGTCTTGACTTTTATCACTGAAACACCTGTTGTTTCAGGCTCAAAAGCAGAGATTTTGATCAGGTGTACCGTATGTTGTCTGTGGGTGGATAAAGTGACGTGTTCATTTTAACTAAATTACTTTCACCTTAATTTTGTGACACCCTTGGGCAGTGCTGTGTAATAACCTTGAGAGGTCTGAGACCTGTGAGCTCAGCATGTGGCCGGAGCTGCCACTGCAGCCTGGAGCTGCCAGTAGGGAAATAAATGGGGCAATTCTCTGCCTGATGTATTAATTGCCCAGGATAAATTATACAAAGCAGCAATCACTTAGATCACAAAGAGAAATAAAACACCCAGACACAACTACAGATACAGTTTGTCTTTTCATGTAGGAAAATGTGGTGTTAAGCACTAGAGAAAGCTAAAAATGCTTTGAGGATTATTTTGAATCTGCTTTTAAGGCTTCCACGTGAAAATGGGGATTTTTAAGTTTTACCCAAAGAGAGATTTTTCTTTTCCTCCCCATTTTGTCCCTTTCCCAGTAACACCTGGTTTCATACGAGCAGATTCACGCTGCTCCCTAAACACTGACTGCATTTTTTTGCCACAGTACAACACGTGCAGCTCTCAACGGGGCTCTGATGGACATCGAGGTTGTGAGCTGCCCCGAGCTCCCTCCACCCTGATGGGCAGAGCAGCCTCTGGCAAGGCTGAGCCACCTTCTCGAGGGTGAAAACCACAGGGGCTGGCAGGCAGCAGGGCTTCCTTGGGAAGTTTAGGCTCTGGCTGTTGATCAGTGGACGGGAGAAGGTCTGGGGCTGTCAGAGCTCAGGCCAGTGGTGGGGAGACTCTTGGTCTAAGCAGGACACAAGGGTCTGATTGATAGCAGGGCTGGCATCCCTTGGACTTTCTTAGCCTTGCATTCAAGACCTACCTCTTTTTTTTTTCTTTTTTTTTTCTTTTTTTTTTTTTTTAAGGCAAGTTTAGCAGCTGGTCCTTTGATTTGCAAAATGAGGTTTAGTTCTAAAGAATAGGCCAAGACTGAGGGGATTCTGTAGGTTCGGGACTTGAAGTTGCTTTTATCTCCCTCTTTTTGTAACTTTGTTCCTTTCTTTCGGGCCAGAAGTATTTTTTGTGCGCTCTTCAAAAGCGGGGCTGCTGTTGTTACAGAGGCTCCGCAGAGACAGAAAACCCAGCGACTTAAATGTGCCATTTAAATTCAGAGTTTTTGCAAAGCTTCAAGGGAGAAAAGGGTTGTTTTTAAAAAAAAAAAAAAAAATCCTTCTTGGACTTAATCAAATCATTAACAGAGGAAAACATGGAGATGTTCTTTTGGGGACCTTTGCTGAAGCCAAATGAAATTACAGCTGGCAGAATGCTCTGGTTTAAGCTGCCAATTGTGTGAATACAGACAAAATTTGACCATGACAACCAAAAGCCTCCACTATCCTATTTTACTAGTTTTCCAGAAGTGTAAAAATAAATAAAAAATAAAGAAAATCTAGTTAATATTCTCCCATTTGGTTTACATGATAGAGTACAGTTTAATTAAATAAAATGAGCACAACTGCATTATTTTTTCTTTTTGCATTATGGAAATGTCAGTTTAGCATACGGTTCCCGAAGGGTACTCAAAGGATCATTTAATTTTAAAGTGATTGTAGCCTTGAAATAACTTAAAAGGCACTAATATATTTAATCAAAGGAGGTAACTGGTAATAGAGAAATGAATCATTCATGCATATAAATGGCAGGGCTCCACTGAGGGTGTAAAGCCAGTGGGGAAAATATTTAGGACTAAATTGTTTCCTCTGGCCCCTTTCTGTCCATGTCAGTGGAGCTAAAAGGCCTGATCTGTTTTGTCAAAGGCCAAATGTGGGCTTGATACGCACGCAGAGTATCAAGATGTACTGTCCAATGCTTCTACACCTATCCTCCTGCATCATCTGTGCATATATTATCCCCACAGATTACATATTAAGTGTTTCCTGATCTGAGAAGTTCAACACCTCCCTAAATGTCACAATTCAGGTTGCCTGAACAGCTTTAATTTTACCCTTTCATCTGACTCGCTGAACGAGAAATAACGAAGAGGAAAAAGTCGTATGTGGCCGTGCAATTAAAACATCTTTGCTGAGGCTGAGTGGAAGATGATCTTTTATTTCTGGTATCTCTTGATTTATGAGGCTAGCTGACTCGGCTGTGTAAATAATGTGCTTTTAGCAGTGCCTTTTCTCTGGGATTATTTTTTTATAAGGCTCTAGTTCCTGGTAGTTTCAAAAATCCATATTCCCCTTGGTTCTTTTTAATTGTTGTTTTACTTTTTACTTGCTTTACATTCTTAACAGAACCACAGGACAGGATTTCTCCCAGTGGTCTGTCCCGAACTACTGGTGCTTGTGCTGTGCTCCCAGCTACTCCGAGGCAATTGAAGTTCACATCAAGTGCACTTTCCCTGCTCTTAAACACCTGAAACGCTCAAAACCCATAAATCTTACCACAAACTTGTTTTTTCTCTTCTAAGGTATTACTTTTTCATCCCTACCTTGCAAAATCTCTTGGGGTGCAGAAGCCCTGGTGCATCTCAGATGGGTTACGGCTGGAAAAATAACCCTCTCCTGGGGTAGGGAGCTTCCCCAGGCTCTGTGGCCACTTCTGGATGAGGGAGCAAACAACCAATTTCTTGGCCCTGTGCTTCAAGGGGGTCACAGGTTCTGGGTCCTTCCCCTTTTTGCTGATGTACCTTCCCTGTGACAGCCAGTATCTGGGTTTTTTTACTTAATACTCATGGTTATAAACAACCTGTAGCAATTTCTCACAGAAAATGAGGCAGTGGGACAATGGTACCTGTAAAAAGATGCAGAGATGAAGGAAATTAATTTGACAGAAGTGGTAACACTGCATCTACCTTGGACTTTTTTATCTGGAGGGTCAATTTGCTAACTGATTGATCAGGGATAGTCAACCCCATTGTAGTTTTCTTAAAACCTGCCCATTCTAGGTTATCTTTCCTCCTTGAATGAAATTAAGTTAGTTCAAAGATTTTTCAAAGTGATTTAATGAAAAATTAATTTCTGGGGAAAAAAAGATGGCAGGTCATAAATATAAGATACTTTCCATCTGTTTGTGGTGCATGACTCAGTGCTCCTTCCCTACACCTGGATAAAAGATGAATAACCTGAGAATCGTGCCAGAAGAGCTTTTTAGCTGCTTGGGATCAGGCAGGCGGGCCAAGGTTGTTTAGGATTCCTGTAGAACATCAGCTTATGAGAAGTGATGTTTTAGTAGTAAAACTACATCCCTGGGAGTGTTAATATGAAGGAGGAAGGCTGAGGAAGAACCTCCAGTGACCTGAAATACTGAATCTGGCTGGAAAGCTGCTTGGTGGAGAAGGACCTGGGGGGTGTTGGTTGACACCTGGCTGAACGTGAGCCAGCGGTTGTGCCCAGGTGGCCAAGAAGGCCAACAGCATCCTGGCCTGGATCAAAAAGGGTGTGACCAGCAGGAGTAGGGAGGTGATTGTGCCCCTGTACTGGGCACTGGTGAGACTGCACCTTGAGTACTGTGTCCGGTTTGGGGCACCACAGCACAAGATGGACATGGAGGTGCTGGAGTGTGTCCAGAGAAGGGCAGCGAGGCTGGTGAGGGGTCTGGAGAACGTGGCTGAGGGAACCGGGATTGTTTAGTCTGGAGGAGGCTGAGAGGAGACCGTATTGCTCTCCACAACTACCTAAAAGGAGGTTGCAGTGAGGCTGGTGTTTGTTTCTTCTCCCAGTTTACTAATGATAGGACAAGAGGAAATGGCCTCAAGTTGTGTCAGGGGATGTTTAGAGCGGGTATTAGGAAGAAATTCTTCACTGCAAGAGTGGTTGGGCACTGGAACAGGCTGCCCAGGGAGGGGCTGGAGTCATCATCCCTGGAAGGGTTTAAAAATGAGTAGGTGAAGCACTTGGGGCTATGGGCGAGTGGTTAGGGAGATGTTGGGATGGAGGTTGGACTTGATGATCCTAGAGGTCCTTTCCAACCATCATAATTGTATGATTCTACTCATCAAATACACTGGAAATTAAAGATATTGATGGCTCAAGGAATCTGGATTCAACATGCTCTGGGTGTGCACTGGGGGTCCCCCAGCCATGTACCCACCAGGATGATCACTGGAGTAGACACCCACCCAGCCGTGCCAGAATCAGCATTTATCTGCTAGAAGAGGCACTTTCATCCTTCAGCATATTTCTTTTCTGCCCAGTAGATCAGTTTGGTTACACAGAGGGCTGTTTCTGAGCTTTGGGGTTTATTCTGAGTACAGGTGTGTGATAGTTGGGTGGTGGGAGAATCCCAGAGTCCTCCAGATGCTCAAAGAGATGCTGATGTGCCACAGGAAAGCAAAAGCCAGCACTTCCCTCTGCTACCCAGCGAGGTGTAGTTCTGCCTTTTGCTTCTTTGGAAAGCAGAAAGCAAATCTACGGTGGTGGTATCAGATAGAATTAAATGATAGGAGAAAGCCACTAAGATATTTCAGGGGAAAAGCAAAGAATCAAGTAACCCCCCGATGCTACGGAGCGCAGCTCTAGTTTACTGCCTTCTGTGTTGCACAAGTAATATCCAATAAGAGGCTATAAAAACCTTGCCTTTGGCTGAAAAGGAGTTTTTAAGTAATAATTTTGCAAGGAGTTTGCCACCAATTTCAGCAGGTGTCAAAAAAAGGGAAGGAAAAGAAAAAATAGCCATTGCTTTTAAATTTTCTTACTTCCTATATGTGAGTTTTCCTTCATTTCCTCAGGTTGTTAGGGGGTCAGTGCTGGTTTGTGTGTCTCATTAGAGTTTGTCAGGTCTGGACATCATTTCAGCTGTCGGCATGTCAACTCTTTCATTAAATGAAAGTGATGGGAATTTGGGGGAAAATAATTACAAATGTACACGGTGCCTCGGCGCCCGATCCAGGGGTACACAGACAGGCTGTGGGTACCGTGGAAAGAGCTGGGTTTCAGCTTCCTCATCTCTGCTAAAGCTCTGCAATCTCTCTGCTGGTTCAGTTGGTGGTGGCACTCCTCCAGAGGGGAGGTGCAATTCTCTAGTCTCTCATTAAAACAACTGCTGTGTGTTTAAAAGTAGGTGAGTTCATAGGTAGAAATTGATTAATTCCCTGTGAGAGCTGAAGAAAGTTGTTCCCTGTGTATCCATCACGTTTCTTAAAGTAGCATTCCCAAATCTGGGGATGTTGTTATCAAATCTCAAGGCTGTGGATGCCATTACAACCTGGTCTGGTGGAAAGAGGTTGCCCAGGGAGGTGGTCGATGCCTCATCCCTGGAGACATTCAAGGCCAGGCTTGAAGATGCTTTGAGCACCCTCCTCTAGTTGCAGATGTCCCTGCTCCCTGCAGGGGGGTTGGACCAGATGACCTTAAAAGGTCCCTTCCCACCCAAACCAGTCTACGTGTCTATGATCAGCCCATTTTCCAGGCTGCCCAGTATGTGAGTCATGTTTACTTGCAACCCAAACCTGTCTCGACAACCTTTTGCCAGACGTTGTGTTTGAAGATGAGTGTGTAGCAGGTCCTGGGCCGTGTCCCTCCGACGTGTGGGAAGATGTTATTCTTGCTGACATACTGTGTGTGGGAGAGCGGGGAAAAAAACAGCAGAAAAGCTGAAATGATATTTCAAGCTAACGAATCTTTAAAAAGGCATCTATGATTAAACAGATGTGGTTTAAATAATTTAAATTCGCTGCCTCCCTTCGCACAGAAAGGCAAAAAAAAAAAAAAGAAAGTACCAGAAGTTTTCCCCAAGTCTGGAAGAAAGATGCTTTAAGGTGACTTTGGTTTGGTGTAATGAGGGAAGTTGGTGCTGCTGCTTCTGTTGAGGGTTGGTTGGAAAGCAAGTGTTGGGGTGTGTTGGCAGTCACCAGGGAAAAGTTATGCTGTGTAAATTTTATGAGTTTTTAATTTAGTTCATTGCTTTGCCACTTCTATTCCTCTCTCTTGAGACAAAAAGGAAAGCCATGTGGAGGGAAGCGACCTTTCCAGTGTGGTGGAATTTAACTGAAACAGTTTTTGTATGTCTTTGTTAATTTTCTAGATGCCCTCGTGTCACGTTGGTGTTCCTCTTGAGGAAAAAAATGATCAAAACCCTGTTAGCCCCGGGATGCAACACCCTGGGCACGTCTGCAGCCATCTCCATGTCTTTGTGGGCTCAGGAGGAGATTTGGATGTCATGTGGATGTTTTATCTCTGGGCCTCACGTCCACAAGAAAAAAAACTAAGGTGGGTTTGCACTGTCACAGCTGAAATCTAAATGGACGCACGTTCAGCATCGTGTTTTGAAGAGCTCGCCAAGCAAAAGCCATCCTTGCTCAGTGTGGTTTCTGCTTTCTCTGCAAGAAATAGAGCCATTTACTGGGGTCGCCTGCTTAACCTGTACGTGTTAACAGCGTGACATGTAATTGCTCAAACTACCCCTTCTTACAGCATCAGCCTTTGAAGTCGGCGTCAAGCACAGAGAGTTTAAATGCCCGGTGTAAGCCGCGCGACCGAGGTCGGGGAAATAACTGCTGATTTCTTGTGGCACGCAGAGGCTTTCTGATTTTCCTCTTTGGCACCTCCAAATGTGCATTTTGCACAAGACAACAGGCAGCAGGCTTGGTTTGTTGGGATCTCACCAGTTTGTTGGTCCTTGGGCTGGGACGGCTCTGCCCAGCGCAGGCGGTGCCATCGCTCACGGCGCCGGCTGGGATACAGCCCTAGAAATGAGTCAGTAAAAATCATCTGATCAGTGTAGTTTTTGGTAAGGAAAGCTTTAAAGAGATGCTATTAAGTGTTTCTCTATGGGAAAGGAGAAAGGGCAAGTGCCTTGCTATTGGCTTTATTACCACTGCCGCTCCTGCTCTGTCACAGGAAAAATAAAAGCTGGCTTTTGGCGTTGGATCCTCGTTTACGGGGCAATAAAATTTCCAGGGCGAGTGGCAGTGCTTCATAAAAAGCACAAACAAAGCAAGTACCTTTCGTAGGCTATGTCCAGCCATCAGAGATAATTTGAAAGGTAGGAAAGAACTGCAGGGTGGTTACTTTCCAACTGGTAAAACAAAAATCGATGGAGATGAAATGAGTTAATATAGGTGGGAATTTTTCACTCTTGGCACTGCGGAGCGGTTTTCAGTGCAGAATTTTCTGTAGCAACTCTTCATCTAATGCTGCTGTTGGTTTGGTTTTTTTCTCTTTATATTAATTTAGCTTCTGGCCATGCCAGTGTTTAACTGCACCCTCATTTTTTTTCGTTAGGAAGCTAATGGGGACCTTTTGTGGGGCATCATCAAACACTTTTGAGATGAAGTTATGCTCTTCAGCAGAGGGTGGCTGTGGCTGAGCCATCCTCCCATAACCAGATCTTGCCAGGTGACCCCAGGTCACCAGACACATGTGGCATCTCCTGCGACCACGTGGAGTCTCGCACGGCCCGTGGTGCAGTCAGGTGATGGTTGACAACAGCCTGTCGGTTGTAGCTGTATTCTGACTGTTGAGGTGGGCTGTACCTCTGAGCCCCGTTGGGCCATTCCGAGTGCCATGCGTGGCACCCGGGCACTGCAGGTACTGCTGGGCCAGGCTGGAGCTGCTGGAGGCTGGGACAAGAGCCCCCCTGGGCTGGCTGTGGGAATGCACCTCCTTAGCCAGATAAACCCCTGGGTGCGTTCATCCACAGAATTCATTTTGTGTTCCCAGCAAGATTAGACCGCGGTGGAGTGTTCTGTAGTAGAGCTGTTCTTCCAACACATACTCATATTCATCTGGGGAGCGTTTGCAAATGATTGAACATTTTAATCTTTTTCTTGAGTTTTCTCACATGTATTCCAGTGAAGTGCATGTGGTAACAGCAAGTGGACTATGACCCAAAAGGGATTATGGCTGTTGGAACAATGCAACCCCGCTGTAATTTTTTCTCATCTTCATCTTCTCCTGCCGTATCCTCATCCAGCATCGTGCTGGGGGACTCTGAAACATCATTTATAGCAGCAGTGTTGCTGGAGGCTCCCACCCCTGGCCTGAGCCCAGTGATGAGCTTCAGCAGGAGCTTCGTGAGAGACGCTGCTGTTAACACAAACGTAAATCCTCCTCCGTGGGTAGCCAGCCTGTGGCTGTGCAGTCTGCGGGCGCGCTGCGCAGCAATAAATGCAAAGGAAACGGTGCCTGAGCACGGAACAACCAATCAACCCAACGTTCCCTTCCTAGCCACGCTGTAACTGGTGTGTTCCTGAGTGGGTAGCTGTATGCTACGTGGTGGTGCAGGTGTGGTGTAGCTACCTTGGAGAAATCTTTGCCAGTACAGGGTGACTCCTTCTGGGAGGTTGGCATTTGAATTTGAATTTCTCTTACAGTGAAAGGCAATGAAGCGGGTAAAGGGTCTGGAGAAAATGTCTTCTGAGGAGCGGCTGAGGGAGCTGGGGTTCTTTAGTCTGGAGAAGAGGAGGCTGAGGGGACACCTTACTGCTCTCTACAGCTACATGAAGGGAGCTTGTAGTGAGGTGGGGGTTGGTCTCTTCTCCGAGGTAACCAGTGATGGAAATGGTCTTCAGTCTTCAGCTGTGCCAGGGGAGGTTTAGGTTGGATAGTAGATAATATTTCTTTACTGAGTGTTGAGGCCTTGGAGCAGGCTTCCCAGGGAGGACATGGAATCACCATCCCCAGAGGTGTTTAAAAGACATCTAGATGTGGCACTTCAGGACATGGCTTAGTGGTCTTGATAACACTTAGTAGATGGTTGGAGTTTTTGAGCTTGAAGGTCATTCCCAACCTTAATGATTCTGTGATTCTAGTGTCCACAGAGCAGAGCAGCCAAACAGCCCCAAGCATTGGGATAAAACCTTGTGTTCCTCCAGCCTGCTCTCTGCAGTCCCATCCCAGCACTCCTCGGTGGGCCCGGGGCATGGGCTACAGTGCCACCAGCAGTGTTAACCCAGAGGAGCACTGCTTCATGCATGTAAAGGCTGAGTTCATGTCATGTTAGGAAGTCTTTCCTGCATTGTTCCTCGTTGGGTGGGGAATCATCAGCCGTGCGTTGCTGTGACATCACTTCCCAGTGGTCCCGCTGGTACCGCAGGGGTTGGGGTTTTTGTGCTCCAGTGGCAGGCTTGGACCTCGCTGGCCATGGCACAAGAAGCACTCAGTTGCTGTATGTTCTGAGTCATTCACTTTCCACTCTAAATCAATTTTCTCAACAGTTCCTCTTTCTCCGTGGTAATAATTTCACCTCTGTATCACTTTCTGCTGCAGCCATCAGTCCTAAGCCTGCTTCGTACAAACGTACGGCTCCGGAAAATGCATTTAACCATTGCAGATGGGTTGCATCTCTCTGCAGCCAGAGTCAAACTGGGCTCCTCTGCTGAACACAGCGTGGGCTCAGGACCAGCAGCCCACCTTCATCTAATACTGTACACTTTCTGGCTTTGTGTTCTCCTTCCAGAGTCTTGTTCCCCAAAGCCTGCAGAGGCAAATTGCCTGATCGCAGAGGCTGAGATTGCTGCCTCTTGGGGGGGGGTTGGTTTATTTGGGAATTTTTGGTTTATTTTGGTTTTTTTTGAGACTGTCAGCAAGAACAGCTGGTTCTGCACTTAATTCAGTGGGGAAAAGGATCTACTTTATAAGCCTGTGAATACCACCCCTTGGTTTAGCCCTCGTGGCATTGGTGTGTGATCGGTACACGCCGTTCATCCTTGAAGATCTGGCTGGTGACCTGCTAACTCTTGCCATGGAAATACGGCTGGATTTGGATTTGTGCTTGGCTTCAACTTCATTTGCAGAGATGACGGTCATAACTTGTGGCTCCCTTCCTACAACATGACACGTTGTGGGAAGGATAGACAGGAACTTGCTTTAAAATTCACACCAGCCATCTCTCGCCAGTCCAACACAATGATTAACTATCTCTGCTTACGCTGAATAATTGTGGGCTTTCCTTCATGCTCCCATCTTTGTATTGTTCTGCTGAATATCCCCCGATACGTCTTTACTATCACGACACTTTTCCTTGATGCACAATTAGGATTAGAACACCTTTTGCATTACCCTCTGAAAAGCATTCGGTGTAATTAAAACAGCCAGACTTCCTTTGAAATAACAGAATTCTGGCTCTTCGTCAGGGCAAGTAATAGTGTAAGGGAATGAGTTGTTTTTCAGGCAAATTATGCTGGCAGGTTGGGCTGTAAATCAGGCTGTGGAAGTAGGGCACATTCCTTATTTGTTGTCAGTTTTCCTTCCGTGCCTCATGCAGATCTGTCTGGCATTTCCAGCTCTGGAGAGGGAAACCTTGATTTAGGAGACTGTGTTTCAACAAAAGGTAAACACTTTGTGATCTGATGGTAACCCTGGAAGAGGCTGCC
>JANHGN010025135.1:0-18907 GCA_024605025.1 Megaceryle maxima | reverse complement strand
AACCTTGATTTAGGAGACTGTGTTTCAACAAAAGGTAAACACTTTGTGATCTGATGGTAACCCTGGAAGAGGCTGCCCAGGGCAGGGGTGGAGTCCCTGTGATCCCTGGAGGGGTTTCCAAGCTGTGGAGCTGTGGAGCTGTGGTGCTGAGGGCCATGGGTCAGTGGTGCCCTGGCAGTGCTGGGTTAATGGTTGGACTTGATGACCTGAAACATCTTTTCCAACTAAAATGACTCTTGTGATTCTATGATAATAAGGCAACATTTATTAGGTGGTTTTGCAGTAATTGAGTGTTTCTACCCTATTTTACAGTCCTTAAAAGATTTATTTATTCTTAAAACCAGAACATGTTACCACCATTCATGTAAAATACCAGTGAGAATAGGGGGTATGCTTCTCCTGGTGACCTGTACAGCATTTCTTACAAGGTACAGACTCAGAAAACATTTAAAATCTCAGTAGAACAAAAACTTAGGAAACTTGTTCTTCTCTGGAGTGCTGCTGTCCGGGTTGCGAGGGGCGGCACGTGCTGTGCAGGGGGTGGGTATTGCTGCCTTTAGAGTTTGTCCCTGGCATCCATTCAGGGTGATCAGGTGACCTTACATCCATCTTATCTGGGAATCAACACGGATGAAAAGAGAATCAAGGCACCGTTCAGCTGCTGGATATTTTTATTTTTCCTTTTCACTCAGGGAACCAAACCCTGTCTTACTGTTCTGGCGTAATGGCTATAAATACATCGCCGGGTATTTGTGCTCAGAAGCCTGGCCTGTTATCTTTTGTCTGATACAGATACTTCCATTTTCTCTCTATTTTCAATTATGTGATAAAGGAGAAGCTGACCTTCGTGTCTGCCTTCCAGCATGCTTTTCATTCATGCTATCGTTAGAGCTGCAAGGGGGAAAGTTTTGGGTGTAGCTGATGAAATATATTTTGCTCCGGTATTAGCTGGCTGATAATTTACCTTTTCTCACTACATTATGCTGCTAAGCAACATTTTAATGGATTGTGAGTTTCCTTTTCTTGTATGGGTGCCTGGAGAGCATGTAGGGTCTTTATAATATGCTTTAAATCTAAATAAAAAGTTAAGTATATAGCACTCTTAAGTCTTCATAGCACTTTAATAGATTTATTTAATCATCCTTTATGAGCTAGGCTAGCAGCTACTGCCTCCCTGTTACCGAAGGGGAAACTATCTATCAGGAGGTTGAGTGACTCGCTTTGCTCAGGAGAATTGTCACTGAAGCAGGATTGCTCCTGCTCAGGCTGCTCTCCTCCAGAGCTGTAACCACTCCAGTTGTGCCCTGGTCCTCACCGCTGCTCCGGTGCAAAGGTGGGCTCGGGCTGCACCGGGCTGACGGAGCATCACACGGGGGCCGCGTTTGCAGCAGGCGAAAGCCGCAGTCGTAGGTCTGCAGAGATGTATTATTTTGTCTTGTGGGATCTCACTCATGGTTTGTGAGTGCTGTCGGAATAAATTAACTGCCAGTTTATCACCCGGTCAGGTGAATCCCAAATAGGTTTGGAAATCCAGCGCAGATCGTGCGGATTTCCTGCCAGATTCATACAAAATACGCAGCCATCCTGCATAGCCACAACCACCCTTACCTGGCCAGGGTTATTTAATAACCTCATAAAAAAAATGGAAACAGATACTTAATGAATCAAAGTGTGCTCAGATTAAATGATTGGAAATTCCTAGTTAATCACCAGAAAGGAAACTAATTAAATTACCATTCAGCTTTTATAGGAGCCTTGGGATAGTAAGTTAAAATAACTCTCTTCAATCACTTTTTTCATTAGATGGGACAGTCATACTCAAGGTTAGTGAAGATAAATGCAATGTTCTTTGCCTGCTCTTGAAATTATAGTATTTAAATAGTGTTTGATGCTTCGTCACTTAATACCAGACCTGAGGTGTGCTGGTAGGAAAAGGCCAGGCTGTGGAAATCTTAACAGACAGGCTCACAGAAGAAAGGTGAAAACTGTGGAATACATGAATAGAGGTTTGCAAGATTTTTCATGTCATTATTATTTAAATTTCTAATTGGATTTGGCCTTAAGGAACAAGGTAGATAAGTGATACTGGAAAATGAGATTCTTAATTCCCTGTGTTGACTCGGGTCCTTCAGAAGCTCAGCGAGTGGCCGTGCTCCAGACTCCACGCGCGATTAAACGTGGCGCGTGGGGGTCTTGCTGACTCCAAAGGTCACCCAACACTTTTTCTTTACGGCCAAAGGGGAAAAAACTGCGACGGCGTCTTTTGTCCAAAGTATAGGATATAAGTAGCAAAAAAAGCAACCTCTTTTGTTGGCAGCTCCGTGTCCTTAGGAGATGTCAGCGTGGCTTTGTGGTGACAGAGCTTCAGCAGGTAGGTCAGCTCCTCATGCACGGGGGATGCCTCTGCTCCCTGCCGTGGCTGTCAGCGCCCGGTTGTCAGCCGCCACCACCCGCCTGCCTTTGGCTTTTTATCTGCAGGGTTTGGTTGGTTTGTTGTTTTTTGGGGTTTTTTTTAATCCCTGATAGTTATTTTAGTGCTGAAGGAAGTATTTTGTCAGGGATTCTAAATGTAATACCCTGGGTGGCAGTGGCAGCAGGTCCTGCTGAGCGGTGAAGGTAGAGGGGCTGCTGCATCTGCCTGCCCTGTGCCCCTCCTGTCCCCGGGGTGGGGGGCGATGCCGGCTGCCTGCTCGGCACCTCTCGGATGATTTGGTGCTGGAGTTCTGCTGCCAGTGCAGAGGCATTCTCCTGACACCCAGCAGCAACTCGTCACTGTGACATTTTTGAGAGGTAGAGCTGCTATTTCAGGAGTGGGAAACAAAGATCCTGTATCCCCAGGAGGTGCTCGTGAAATGGAAGGGAAATCTCCCAGTGTATCAAAGCCAGGAGTAAATACAAGTCTGAAATGCATTAAATACAACCCTGAAATACCTAACAACTACTATAGAGAAGAGAAATAAATCTTAGCTTAGAGCATGGGTCTAAACATGTTGGTGTTCCTTTTTTTTTTTAAATAAAACAAACACCAAACACCAAAACCACAACAAACAAACCTTTAGAGGCTCACAAAAGCCCCCCGTGATGTGGAAGGGGGGGATTTTCAGAAGAGAGTGAAATCAGTGAAATCCTTTCACTTTCCTTCTCAGCTTTTTAACATCCCCACCCAAGGTTTCTGACACCCTTGAAAAGCTAAGAAAAGAAAACACAGCTGCAGGATTTCAAAGCAGGTCACAATCAAGTTCAAATCATCTAACTATAAAATCTGGAGTCTTTTCATTCGGTCTGAGGTTTTCCCCCCGTACAACTCATGCAGATGTTGGAGAGACATAAGATAATTTAGAATGCTTGTTGAATTGGTGCAGCTTTCCTTACAGGAACACCAAGCAGCCCTTTGTGAGGCATGATCAACTGTAAAAATACATGCTAACTAAAGCCCACAGAGCCTTGAAGTGTTGCTGATTTTTGTTTTCTACTAATATTGGTAATTACGTTTCCTTTGCCAGTTGGGATTGTATCATCGTGTGAAAATCTTCCACTGAAATAATTAGGACATTTCCAGATAGTTTGATATCGCTACATTTTTTTTTCTCTAAAAGCCTGAGAATACAAACACAGGAGACAGGAAAAGAGCATAATTATATTGTTTTTCCATTTAAATCTTTTTAGATCAGTATCAACATTGGGGTGGGCACGTGGTTTTGAAGTGGAGCAGAATATGCCTCAGTTACAGGGGAAAATACTGTCTCTTTTTTTTTTTTTTTGCAAGTGGTAGGAAAAGACACGGAGGGAAACTCTGGAGCCAACTAGAGCCTTCCTCACCTCTGGCACATCCTTTCCAGCTTGTGCCCTCTCATAAGTGACACGAGTGCTTAGGAATAGCTCCAGATGTTCAGCCAGATGCTGGTTCTGCTGCCTTGTGCACCTACTATTCCTCAGGAGGTTTCTGTCATGTAGGGAGAGAGAGGATGCCCAGGAGCTACATCTTGTGCTCCCTGCTTCCTCTGGAGGTGGTCTCTTTTTCTTTTTGTCTTCCTGGGAGAGATTTTGAAGGATTCTTTCCATAGATGTCTTTGCTTTGTTACCAGATGGTACCTGCAGAGTTTAGCTGAGCCCAGCGTTTTGGTGACCAAGAACTGATGAGAGTTTTGGTGGATTTTCCAGCGTAAACCATGAAGCAAACTCCTCTCTTCTTGCAGTGGGGAAAATTCTTTTAGGATGCACTTTCAAATACCTGATTATAAACGAGGATTTATGTAGCCTGGCTTCCACAATCCTTTGTTTTAATGATGTAATTTATTATGTAATTCCATTGTTTTCAACCATCTTCAGTGGTAATGAGCAGGGAGCAATTAGCAACTAGCAATTTCTGGAAGAAGGACCTTCTGCTGCCCTGGGGAGATGCTGTACCTTTTCTTCACAGAAACAGGCAAATTCTGCTTTGAAACTTCCCACAAATCATGTGGCTCTTGGGATTTACAGAGAGGACACCATCCTGGGAGCTGCAGACCATATGGTCCCCCAGTTTCTACAGATACTCCCCCCCTCGCCGAGTCCCTCCAGGGAGTTTTGTGGCCAAGAACTGTCCCCGCTGACCAGCTGAAGCTGCAGATGGGTAGCACTGATGGTGACAGTCAAAACCTCACCTGGGGTAGGAGATGTGGCCATGAAGGTGTGTTAACCCCTTCATAGGCAGCTCCCGAGCCATATTTCCTCTCTAGCTGCAGGCTGGTGTCTGTCCAGTTGACAACACTATAAATCTTCACTGAAGGGCACTGACATGTAGGGTGGTCACACCCTTGGACCAGGCTGCCCAGAGAGGTGGTGGCTGCCCCATCCCTGGCACCATCCCAGGGGAGGTTGGCCAGGGCTCTGAGCACCCTGCTCTGGTTGCAGATGTCCCTGCTCCCTGCAGGGGGGTGGGACCAGATGAGCTTGAAAGGTCCCTTCCCACCCAAACCAGTCTGTGATTCTACGTAAGATTTCCTTCATGTGCACAATAAGTGGATTGCTGCATCCCTTTGGATACTGGGATTATTCCAGGGGCTGATGTTCCAGAGCAGAATAAAACCTTATCAGAAAGTGGGAAGGGAGGAGAAGTATTCCAGCTGATGATCCCTCCCTGGTTGTGCCAGCAGTGGGCTTGTCTTGAGGACACAGAATCTCATTAGTTACTTGTGGCTCATTGAAGCAAAATTTTGCTTCATGATCTAATTTCTCACATGGTTGGTGTTCACCCTGTATTGCTGAGGTCTGGCTTTGCTTAATTTTAGTGGGAAATGGTAGCAGTAGGCATTAAAGCATCCGTGATGAGTAGAATGGTTTTTCTCCTAGTTTGATCTGTTCTTCAGTTCACAGTTCCTTATGGCAGTTCACAGAGGCCTAAAAACGATGATTTCTGTATTACTTGTATTGTGGTGCTGCCAAAATCGTGACCATGGTCCAGGAATATGCTGCTAAAACCATGAAACAGAAATGTCTTGATGAAAAAACCCCAAAGCTTGGATCTGATACTGATGGAATCCTTCAACTTAACCTTCTAATCCACATTGCAGCTTTCATGTTTAGTATCAGCCGGGGCCAAGGGGCCACAGCAGCCTCAATTTCTGATCCAGAATAATTTCTTTCATATTCAGTGTGATCTTACTCCCAGTTTGCAACTGCAGAGCCAGGTCTGCAGTGAATTCCTTGCAGGATGGCTACGCATCTGGTGGTTTTTATAGTTGCCTTCTGCCATTGCTGCTCAAGGCTTTTGATTGCATAGTGATTCCTTTGTCGTTACTTTGTGAATCTACCAGGAAGGTCCAGTTAGACTAATTAAGATACGCAGAGTGAAAAGCATGCAGGTACCAGAATGAGATGTTGGGTGAATTCCATGATTTACTCGTGCTTGTTTTTCAACTGTTATTTACCAAACTCACGTAAGTAAAGAGCTACACAGAGAAACACCAAATTCCAGGGGAAGCTGGTTGAAGTCTTGCTGCTTCCTTATGTTTGCAGAGCTGCTGCTCTATGGGATGAAAGAAGCTGTCAGGCTGGTATAAAGATTAAACTAAAGCTTGACGGGCATGTTCAGGAGGTTGAGATTGGATTTGAAATCACTGAAGGCAGAGGTGGAACTCCAGTGGAGCCACCAGTGAAGGGACACAGCTGGTTTAATGGAAGAAGTTACCACACAGGGAAAGCTGAAGAAGTGGTCTGGTGAGGAGCCAAGAGGGGACACGTCTACCCCTGGAATGGGAGGAAATGATAGTCCTGAACCTTCTCTGGGTGAGATGGAAATGTTTGTACTGGGAGGGGAGATGGTTGTTGGTATCTCACCTACGTGTACGTAACTCATGTTGTGTTGGCACTATGAAAACAAACCTAGAGGTGGTCAGTGCCCAGATTGCTGCAGCCTAAATAGGCAAGGAAGACCTTTTGGAGAGGAAGAGGACCCTTTGGAGAGGAAAAGGACAGATTAAGACTTTAATCCTCCAAGAGCTTTCAGATGGGCTTTATGCAGTGTTGAATTCATTAGATCTCTTCCTAGGCTCCAAGGAGAAGTACGAGGAAAAAGCCTCGGTGGGTCAGGCTGATCTGTGGGTTGTACCAAGATCACAGAGATCCCAGGAAGGAATGTAAATGTTCCGATATCTCATGTGGCGTTATGATGAAGCCTTCAAACTTGCCTGGGACTTGACGTGACAATTGGCCTGCACGTAGCTGGTGGAGGTGATTGCGTGGCTCTGTGAAGGATGCAATAGCGAGTAGCTTGGGTACGTGTTGTCAGTTGGATTTCAAGCTATATGAATGACTTTAGAGTAGAGTGATACAGGTATTAGGAAATTATATTCAGAATTAAAGAAGCAGCCCTCACCAGTACATTCCTATTTTCATGTCTTTAGGGACTTCAAAGTAATTCCCAAGCAGATGTTATACAGAGAGTGAGGTCTTCCGAAGTCTTTGGCAAGCTAACCCTTACAGAAACAAAAGAGACGTGGGGTTTGGGAGCTGTCAAAAGAATGATGCTTTGCCCTGTGCCTGAATCCCTCATTGCACTTGTCATTTACTTCACCTTACTGCAGGGAGGCAATACCGATGCCAACTGTCACTGGTGACTTCTTATGACGAGCAAGGACTTTGCTGTTTCATCATCCTTTGCAGCTCTGAAAGCAAGGGGTGGGCTCTGAATGTAAAGGTCCTATCACTTCTTTCTCCTGCTTGGCAAGTGCAGTTTGAGTGAGAGCAAAACAAGAGGTGAAGTTTGAGTGAGAGCAAAACAAGAGGTGAAGTTTGAGTGAAAGCAAAACAAGAGGTGAAGTTTGAGTGAAAGCAAAACAAGAGGTGAAGTTTGAGTGAAAGCAAAACAAGCAATGAAAGATCAGGAGAAGGTGTGTAAAGGATGTAAAAAATGATTGCCAGGGGACTCTGCAACAGAACCCTGGAAGGGTCAACAAGATCATTGATAAAAGAGATCAAAACGGGGCTTTTGTGTAGCCGACTCTGAAGGAAGTTCTGGGTGGGCAATGGGAAGAGAGGCCTAAGAAGAAGCATCAGATTAGGAGTATTCTGAGAAATGTTTTCTGTGCCTGGTCAGTACCATGGGGCTGGAGAGAGGGACTGACTGACCCTGGGCAAGCGCCGGTGGTTGGCAGAGCCCTGCCAAGGGTTTTTGAAGAAAGACTGAGGACATCCCATCACACTGAGCCCTTTTTTTCTAAGAAAAGATTTGAATACGCCATCCCTGTCCAAAATACACTTAAAATACAACCTCCTTCTCTGACTTGTGGTGCTCCAGAAGCATCCCATCCCCGGGAGGTGGCACCTGGCTGCTCCATGGCTGTGTCTGCACCACTCTCCTCTCTCTCTCTCTGCTCATCTGTCAAAGTCTTGGTGGACTCTCCAGGCTGTGTCCCCACACCGTGGGTAAGAACACGCTGCTTTGGGGGGGAGAAGAGGGGGAACTCCCTGACAGGACTAAGGCCAAGGGGACACCTGTCTCTGCAGGGAGAGAACTTAATTCCTGCACAGTTTAATGGTATTTAAAGGACCAAAATGGTTTCAGTCAATGTGTACATTACACAGAGCACGATGGAGAAGTTGCTGTAAAGCCTCACGAGTTAACACTTTATTAGTTTCATAAATGTCATTGTCATTAACCGTGCAGGTTAAAGGTGGTTTGATAAGGGGCTGTGGTGCTGTCCTGCTGAGAAACCCCCGGGGTGGTCTAATGACCTCTTACCTTCCTGGATGGTGCAGCCACCATTTCCCAGCTGCTTACTGGTGTGCCTGGCAAGCCTGGCTCCTGCTCCAGCTGTATCAAGGGGTGGTTAAAACACATTGCATGTCCTCGGGTCCTGCTGTGGGAATTCACTCCAGGGAGCGATGGGATCTGTCCCTGGAGAGGAGGCTGGGCAGCATTTAAACAGCCACCGCTCGGGGAGGGAGGGCTGGAGGTTCTTGTGCTGTTCACTGGGCTGTTGGCAGAACTTGGATGTGAATGTATGGGGACATAGGTGTCTCAAGCACAACTAGTGTAAGGAGGTACATGGTCTCATGGCCAAGAAGATCAATGGTTCCCTGGGGTGCACTCAGAAGAGTGTGGCTAGGAGGTTGAGGGAAGTTCTTCTCCCTCTCTACTCTGCCCTAATGAGGCTACCTCTGGAGTATGGTGTCCAGTTCTGGGAGAGATGGATCTACTGGAGGGAGTCTAACAGTGGCTACAGAGATGATTAAGGGACTGGATCATCTCTTATGAAGAAAGGCTGAGAGCCCTGGGGCTGTTTAGCCTGGAGAAGAGCAGCCTGAGAGGGGATCTGATCAATGCTCTGCAATATCTAAAGGGTGGGGGTCAAGAGGATGGGGCTGGGCTCTTTTCAGTGGTGCCCAGTGACAGGACAAGGGGCAACAGGCACAAACTGGAACCCAGAAGGCTCCTTCTGAATGGGAAGAAAAACTTGTTTCCTGTGAGGGTGTCAGAGCCTGGCCCAGGCTGCCCAAAGAGGTTGTGGAGTTTCCTTCTCTGGAGAGATTCCCAACCTGCCTGGACACTGGGATCCTGGGCCTGCTGCTTTGGGTGACCCTGCTGGAACAGGGAGTTGGACCAGATGATCTCCAGAGGTCTCTTCCAACTCCCACCACGCTGGGATTCTGTGACAAGTAAATCTCAAACTGTTTAATCACTTATTGAGAACCTTGAGTGTGATACAGCATTGGTTTGCAAGGAAGCCACGTCAGGAGCTTGCTGGGTACATGCCATTGGAACTGGCACTGAGATGAGTCTTTAAGGAGCTGTAGCCCTCAGTGGAGAACATCTCTCTGATGCTTTGGCTGGGCTTTTTAATCTCAGAGCTCTGCCAAAGCATATTCCCGAAGTGGGAGATCTTGCAGTAGCTGTGTCTTGAGGAGGTGAAGTTTGCAAGGGGTTGTGCCATACTCTGAAGGAATCATTTGCTTCACTCTTCTGCACCAGAAAGACATTCAAGGGCTGAAAAGACACGTCCCTGCTTTCACCCTTGTTCCTCTGAGGAGTCAGGTGGTGCTGGAGGTGTTGACCTACCCTGGAGAGGCCACAGTTGTGCACAGTATATCTGTGAAGAGTCATTTCCTTGCTCTGAGTGAAGCCCTCTTTTGAGCTTTGCTGAGGAGAAGTGTGCTTGAGGCATCACGAGTCATTAAATTAATGAGCTGATGTCTAAAAAGTGCTTTGAAGAGGAAAAGCACCAAATAAATATGAAGTAGTGTTAATATTCTTTTTAATAAATATAAGAGCACATTCCATAAGGGAAGCTGGTGCGATGCAGTACATTTCGCTGGGTATTGGTTCATAGAATCATAGAATGGCTTAGGCTGGAGGGGACCTTGGAGATCATCTAATCCAACCTCCCTGCCATGGGCCTCTCAGACCTCAGACCCATTTCCCTCCAAAACAGGATAAAACTTGTATTCAAACATTTTTATGTCTTCAGGAAGATGAAGGGGGGTAACATGGCAACAATCTCCACCATATACCCTCCCCTCAAACAGATCGTGGGGCTGGAGAAGCTCTTCTAAAGAACCTCTTCATTTCTGTATTGAAATTCCTCTCAGCTCCCTTGGAACGAGATGCAAAGGTGGATAAAGAAATCTGGATCACAGAGATAAGCTCCTGAGGTGAAGAGCAGGCACAATGGAGTGAAAAGCAGCACTGTTATGTAAGTACATTATTTTAATTGAAAAGCAAAACGTCCTTACATTTCTTGGGACCAGATTGTGTCACGGACTGTGAGGGGATACACCAGGTGAGTGCCTGTCGTCGTCGCCACGTACAGGCTTCGTTGAAGTCAGGAGGATTTTTTTCAGTTACTTAAATTAGGATGCTTTGGATTTCACTCCCCAGTTTTCAGCATTTTGATCTAAGCGAAGGCTGCTGTGTCTTCATTGGCCATCGTTGCCTCAAAAGATGGTCATGAGGTGCACTTGTTAACTTCTGCTCAGCACATTTTTGGAAGAGAAGTTGCAGACAGATCGCTCAGTCTTTGGAGAGATCTGCTTCAATTGGAGATCTTCCAAAAAGCTGTTTCGCCGGTGCTAAGTGGCCTCTGTCAGCCCTGGCTTGGGCACAGACATTCCCTCCTCTTCCTCCTCCGTGTTGCAAGCTGGTAGCAGCAGCATCTGTGCCAGGGAAGTGCTGGAGAAATATTTTGCTTCCAAAGCTTTATCTTTCAGGAGAGATACGTTAACATCTTTGTGGGAGAATGAGGAGGACGGGGAAGTTCTTGCACCCTCTTCTGCAAGCTTAGGCGTGGTTTGGTGTCAATCTCTCTGTGGGCCTGGTTGGCACACCTCGTGTTTCATCATGCCATTCTTCTTGTAGCCACCTTTGTTCTTGCCCTCTGAGATTGTTTCTGAATTTTTCTTTTCAGAGAATGAGCAATCACATATAAAATGCTGCAAGGGTAAAGACTATGGCTTGGCAGGGGCGGGAGGCAGGACTGGGGTCTTCTGTCCTCCCTCTTTTTTACAAGGAGTCCCGTGGAAAAGACAAGATGGGTACAAGTTGCTCCTGGGGAGATTCTGACTGGACATGAGAGGAAAGTTTTTCACAGTGAGAACTTCCCCAGGGGAAGTGGTTGAGTCCCCAACATTGGCCACTTTGAAGATAGGTCTGGACAGGGAGATGGGCCAGCTTGTCTAGACCAGGCTTTGGACAAGGAATGTTGGGCAAGATGAGCCTTGAGGTCCCTCCCAGCCTGGGGCTCAGTGATCCTTCCTGCCCTGGCAAGCCCCTGTTCTGCCAACACACGGTGGCCGGTCAGCTCCATTATTGCTGGATCTACTTCTCTGAGACCAGACATACCAGCACCTTCATGACTCATTTGCCATCCTTTGTGAGCTCTCACTCAAAACAACCTTGCATGGTACTTTCCAGAGAGCCAGAGCCCAGTCAGAGGCCATCCTTCCAAAAGCCAAGCACCAGGTATATACCCATATATATGTCCTGAAGAATCAAATCAGCAGCTCAAAACTACTGCACCAAAGATTACAGTTGTCTCAAATAATGCCATATTACGCCCCATAAATTCACTAAGGTGACCCAAGAGCGCTCATTAGAATTTATTTTTGCCGTACTTATTGTCAGTTAACAGACTAAACAAGAACTGATGGCTCTTCAAGCAGTAATCGTAAATTATAGTTACGGCGAACACGAATGCCTCATTACGTCTAGTCAAGGTCTATTTCCCCTTTATAGTGAGAACTGTAGGAAAGCGTTGGGTTTAATTTATGAATAAGGATGCGCAGGAATCTTCCCTATTTACATAAACACAAAAGACAATTAATCTTCTGTAAAGTAACCAGAGTGGTGTTTAAAACGTACGGGCTCCTTCCGAAACACTTTGGGAAAGGGCTGCGGGGTATCCGTATTGCAGGGTGTTTTAAAGATAAGCTGTTAGATAGATGAGTACAAACAGCAGGAGAAGAGACAATTTCTTTCTTTCTTTTTTTTTTTTTTTTTTCTAAAGTCTAATTTTCTGCTGTATGATCCTTTCGGCGAAAAGCGACGCGTGGGTTTTTATTTGCTGAAGGGTTGGGGTGAAAGGTACGTTAGAGTAATAGGAAGAGCTAAGATAGCAAAATAGGATGAATTTTTATTGCAGCATTACCTGTCTCATCTCTACGCAAAATGTTCTTGTGATTTTCAGAAATATCTTTTATACTAATGTTATGGTAGAAATAACAGAGTGATGGAGAAAAAAATGAGCTTGCGTGTCCAGATTAGTCCTGCTCGATAAGCATCTTTTGGTTTTAATAAGTTATTCTTGATATATTACCTACCTATAATCTGCTTAACAGCCATATGACCTACACAGGTTTTTGTATGCATTATAGACAAAACAGAATGGGGAGAGAGGGCAAATTCAAATAACCCAGCGAAGGCCGATACCCAAAGCCCTTGTTTTTGTGTTTCATTCTTCTCAAAAAGGCTAATTGTGTTCTACAGATGATGTAATTAATTTTAATATGTGGAAAACCACGCAGCATAGGAAAGGAACGAATCAGAGAATATTTAGATGCTGTAAATATTTTGAGCTAAGTAGCTGTTCTGTGAATTCTTGAGGAAATGGGCAGCTTTTGGCCAAAAATCTTATTTCTCAGGCTGTTGCATGAGCCAGAAGGAAAATGAATGTGATTTTCAGGGCTCATAGCAAGGCTTCTCTGTTCGGGAGGAGGCAGGGAGAGGATATTTGCCTGTAAGTTGAATGCATTTCCCCTGAACATCCTCCAACAGTAACAGAAACAAACTCCAGGGTGTTAAAACAAAAGTCCTATTTGCACAAACTTGAACGTGTTTCATGAAGAAACTAAGTTCTTGTTCTTTATCCCCTGCTTTCCTCTAAAGGTTTGTATTTTTCAGATCAGATCTTTAGTTTGATCCTGTCCACATTTCGACCTATTTTATTGTTGCTGCAAGAGATAAATTTTGGATACTGCCCACATAAAATATCTGATAGCACTTTTTGGTTCCTTGGACATGGCACAGTGGTTCTTTGCCCTCTCTGGGACTTTTAAGATCAGTAACTCATGTATCTTTCAGGCCATAGCTATTTTGTGAGATGAATTAACTTCCAAATGTTACACAGAACTGATTTTTTCTGTATCTCATCCAACAGAAAGTAATAAAATGTGGAGATCATAATAAATAAAATGCAAAAAGCATTTTACATAGGTAAGATGTAAATTATATATATGCTATATGCAGTGGGGCTTGGTGCCTTGCTGCCAGTCAGTGGATTTGGTCCTTTTCTCATAAAAGATTTTGGCACTAAAAAGTCAGGAGTTCTCATCACCTCTTTGGGGTAATCAGAGAAAAAAAAAATTGACTTTTGGAGTGTTGTGGCTCCAATTTTCACGTCTCATTTTTCACGTCTGGTTTTGCAACTTGATGTTGTGTTTGCTAAATGCAATGGAATCAATGAGAAGTAGCCCGTGGATTCCATTTGGAAATCAAAATGAAAGGAGACAGTCATGCGTCTGTTTGGTCGTTTGTTTTTTTTTTTTTGATCTTGAGAGTTTTCCAAATCACTGTGATTTCTCAGAATTTTGCAGATTTACTCTTTATTCTGGACAGTGATTTCACCATTTAGGTTGGTGCCATTGCCGTGACAATTTCTTGTTATTTCTTTTAGTAACTGAAAAGTTTCCAAAAGTTCCCATTTTTTGAGGAGGAATAGTGTTGTAAAAAGGCATTTACACCTCGTCCAACCCCTTCCTGGTGGGATTCCTGATGTCCCCCTGCACACTGGGGAAAAACCTTCGGCGCTGACCTGGCCCCGCTCAGGCTTGGTCGGCAGCAGCTTCTCTGTGCACACCACAGCTGAGTGTGTTTGAAAGTTGTCATCTGGTTTATGCAAAGCCCAGTAAAACCGAATTAATAAAATGTGCTGTTGATTAAAGAAAGCAATCAATAGTGGAAAGAAAAAGAGAAAGTACATGGAAATACTTTAATTTACTTGCTCTACTTGCCAGTTACACCAGCATTACGTGCAGTCATGCAAGGTGCAAAATTAGCATGCAAATGTCACTTTGTCCTGAAAATAATGCCCTGGAAATCGAATGTTTCCTGACAAGAAAATATTCAGTGCATCAGCATTTACGTTTTTTGAGGGAAGATTCACAAAATACTTTTTGGAATACCAAAAATCCATCCCAAATTTTGGTACTTTTTTAAATAGTCAAGACCGAATTGCAGTCTTTGTCTCGTGGAATTAAATTAAAGCAAATGATTATTTTGCTTTTCTTAATAACTGCAAATAATTCCAGTTAATTCAGCCGATCATAATTCACCCCGCTTCACGCAGAAGCCTTCTGACGCTGCAGGATGCATTACACGCCAGAGCTTTCAGCCTGGTATTGATTGATTCTTTGCAGTGGACCTTAAAAATCCATTAAGGAAGAAGTTAGAAGATGTGAATTAATTCTAAATCCTTTGTTGGTATGTGCAGCTGAAGAAAGCCTTTTCAGAACCATTAATCATAACTCAAAATAGACTGCTAACTTTAAAATAAACTTTACAGTAAATTGGAGGACAAATCCAAGGAAGGTATTTAAATTCCTTGTCCTGACATGCACTAAAAGTTTTCTCGAGTGTTTTACTGAATGTGTTTCCAATATTTTTCAGTTTACATTGTTCTGATAAGAATACGCTGACATGCAGCCATCTGTGCCAAAAATGATGATTGCTATTTAAGAGATAAGATGTGTCCCCAGTTTGGAGGCATCTGAAAAGCAAAAACAATCAAGCTTGCCGTCTCCTCCCAGGTAACACCATTAATCAGGCAAAACTTCATTTAGAACAGAAAAAGCCCTCCTTCTGAAATCTTCACCCATTATTAATTATTAAAATTAATTTGTATTGAATGGTTTCTACACCCACTGCTCCCAACAACATCTCAATCTCAGGAACGGAGTTACAAAAACTTCCAGTTCAGATTGAAGAGATTATCACCTAGATTATCTAGGAGATACTGCTCTGGCCAGGGGGGTTGGACCAGATGATTTTTTGACGTCCCTTCCAACCCCTAACGTTCTCTGATTCTGTGAAGAGCAGTAGGAACGATGCCAGAAGAGCTGGGTGCTGTTAGATACAGAGAAACCTTGACCAAAACGAGAGCTGCAGATCGATTCAAATTGAGCTCTACTTACATAGTTGGTATCTACTAACCTACGTGAAGCCATCTGTGATGGGTTTGAGTGCACAGGAGGAGCCTGCAGCCCAATCGCCCCTTTCTGGTGCATCCACAAGATGATTCTCCAAAACCTCGATGCCTTTGAGGGCTCTCCTGAGTCCATGACCAAGGCTCGTCGGCTCCAGCGGCCTCAGGTTTGGATGCACCGTGTTGGGTTCCTCCTGGGTGGCTGCCTCTGTCCCCCAGAACCCCCTTCTGCTGTCAGCTTGCCCTTAAATCCCGTGCATGGACAGTCTGGTGTGATCAAGGCGTGAGAGCTGTACCTAAATGTCACAGTTCCCATGTGGTGGCACTTGTGTGGTGTTTGAGCTTCGCTGCGTCCCCACGGTTCGTTGCTGCGTCGTTTAACTGCTGCTGGTTTGACTCTGCTTAAACCAGAGAGCTCTGGTTCAAACAGAATATATTTTGGCAGGTTTTCCTTTGTCTCCTAATTAGACTGCGCTTGGCTTTGTCACCGCGGTCGTTTGTTATTCAAGGTTCATACCAAGGGTGTTTCAGTTAAAGGGAGGTCCAGCACTGGTGGCAGAGTTGCATCACTGCTGGAATGGAGCAGTTGAATTTGGTTCATTGGTTAAGTTTTTCTTTCCCCTACTTGGATGTTACTGCCCAGCCCTGGAGAACAGGACTGTTGGTGTAACAACTAGGAAGGGCTGTGGATCACCACGGTACCCAGGAATATTTCTCCAAAAATTGTCCATTCTTTCCCAGTGAGGAAAATCAGGAATCGCATTTTCTTCAACTTGAAGGTGAACTTGAAAAAAACCACTGAAAATATTTTCACCATTCCCCAAAGGTCCCATGTACAGTAGTAAATTGCTAACGTAATTGAAACGAAACTGGTGAGCTGTGTAATAAAGATTAATCCTTCCCCGCTCCGAGCACACGCGGTACCTGAGACAACTGCTCTCATCTGAGACGTGTAACATTGAAACACCACTGGTAATTTGCAGGTGGTTACTAAATTCATTAGTGCTTTATGTCAGCTTGGGAATAAATTTGCATGTTGATTGTATATATTAAAAAGACTCGAAGAAGTTTGAAGCACGGATGGACAAGGTGAGCTGGGCTGCTGAGCCCTTTGCTAGTAAGTGATAGGTGCTTGTATGTAAGTGGATATATAAGACAGATATTTAGAGAGGTGTAGTAAGTTTGAATAACTTCTTAATGCGTGTTTGGAAGCAGTTACTAAGCTGTGCAATTGGTGAGATAAGTACAGTCACTTAGAAGAATTGCACAGCAAATGTGGTGTTGGGAAGAGGAGAATCGATTCCCTGTCTCGTTACACCGACGCTCATTCCCATCCCGTTGCCTCGGTGCAGCGCCCGGTTCCTGGTGGATCACCCTGGATGGTGGCGTGGTGGTGCAGAATGGGACCAAAGCTGCTGCAGCACTGGGGCAGTCGGTCCTATATGCTGATGCAGATGGGTGGCTTGGAAGTGCCAGGGGCAAAAATGAAGCGTTCATCGAGTACTGGGACACCCCAGTAGCTTCTGACCCTGCAGACACCTCCAAATATGTGTGTTTACTCTGACACAGGGAAGTGTCAGGCAGACACACGTGGGCACCCATTCACCGATGGGTATCTTGTGGCATCACCTGGCAAACTTGGGTGTGTTTGGCCAGAAATACTTGCACTGATGGGACTGAAGGAAGGGACTTTCTTTTTAATCTTTTGGGTCACGCTTGCTTAGACCATAATAGGTGTTGTGGACCTTTTCCAAGAGCTGCTGCTATTGACTGCAGCAGTTGTTAGATCAGGACAGGCACTGAATGCAGATGATCCTGACCAACAGAGCCGCTGAAGCTTTATGTCCTACAGTAGGTAGGAGTCCACAGTTTTACTCCCCTAACCAAGTGTTTCACGTGATTGTGAAGTAGAATTATTTATATAAATAGAAGTTTTCTCTATCTACTGAAAGGTCCTCATGTAAAATGTCTCACAAAAGAAGTTTTCCATTAGCAATTCCTTTTGTACGGGGGTTTTGGGGTTTGTTTTTTTATTCTCTCTTTTTTTGTTGTTTTTTTGATTGGTTTGTTGGTTTTGGTTTTCTTTTTTTTTTCTTTTTTTGGTTGTTTTTGGCTTTTTTGTTGTTTTGGGGGTTTTTTTGTGTGTGGTGTTTTTGTTGGTTTTTTAAAGTTCTTGCTTTGGAAAACAGGCACAACAAGCTTTAAAGAGCACCATACAGCAACAGTTATATCACATCATCCACTGTACCTATATATTAAAAATGCTAAGCCAGCCTTTTTTAATTCTTCAGGGATTTGCTTTCCTTCATTTGCATAGAACTGTCCCGAGTTACAAATTGCCAGTCACAAAAGTACCTCGGTGATTTTTTTCTTTTGCTTGTAACAGTCATCATTTCTTCTAATGAGAATATATTTTATCCAAAAGTGTCTTTTTTTTTTTTAATTATTATTTATTTGAAGTGCACTCTTTATTTTATTGATTGGTTGTATCTTGGTGTATTCAGTTAGAAAACTGTGTATCTTGTGTTGCAACTGTTGGTAATTCAGCTGCTCTACTCCATCTCTGTTGGTGTGGGTGTAGTTAAGGAAGGGAGATGTGTGGATTCTTCTATCTGGAACAATTTTGGGCAGCTGGAGTAAGTTCTGCTCTGGAGAAGCTTAAGTTTCAGTGCACGGAGGTGTGACAATCCAAAAACAACATTGCTATGCAACAGGCAGAGCTGAGCATAGGAATTTTCTACAGTATTTGGGTGTGCTCTAACCCCTTCCTAGAAGTTGTTGTCAGTAGTGTTCATTTATGACAATAATTAAATAAACAAAAATGAATAAATGCAAAGGGTACTCTGCGAGAAGTCAACTGGAACTAAGCAGAACACCTTGAAATTCAGGAGGTCTCACTCTGCTCATTTCACAGACCACTGTTCTTCTCTAACTTCTCTAATTCTCCTAGTAAATAGTTGAGAAATTAAAGACTTATATCAAAGGTCACCTTTTATTCACAGTTATCTTTTAGTCTCCAGACTAAGTGCCTGAAGTCAAAACTCTCCTGCACTGCTTGACTTCAGGTAGGACATGGTGCACCTCAAACCGTGAGAAATCACACTGGCTTTTTTTAGCTACAGCAAAAAAAAAAAAATCTTCAGCACTTCCCATGTGATTGATGTTGCATTAGTCCTGCATATGCCAAGGTAAAATCCAAATATATTGCTGAGTGCCAGGAACAGACCCAGAAACCATTTCCATCTGTCCTTCCTATGGATCTGTTGAGCTCAGTGGAAGCTTGCAGCCGCTTTCTGTGCATAAGCAGGAGGTCAGGAAGCAATGGCTGCAATGCCATTGAAATGCTTGAGGAAAGTGAGCGAGGAGGTGATTTGTAGAGCATAATTAATTTGACAAATGCCACCTTTCTTTTTTTGTATATTGTCTTTGAATGAATGGGCAGCTTCTCTTGGATGTTTGACATTTGCAGCGTTTGCTTCCCAGAAGGTTCTCTGAGAGCGAGAGCTGTTGATCATAGAATCATAGAATTATTTTGGTTGGAAAATACCTTTAAGATCATCCAGCCCAACTGTTAACCCAGTGTTGCCAAGTCACCACTCACCCATGTCCCTCAACACCACAGCTCCACAGTGTGGAAACCCCTCCCCCATGGGGACTCCACTGCCCTGGGCAGCCTGGGACAGCCCTGGACAACCCTGGAGGGGAAGAAATTGTTCCTCAGCTCCAACCTAAAC
>JANHGN010025134.1:20571-33155 GCA_024605025.1 Megaceryle maxima | reverse complement strand
TTTTAATTATACAACAACGAGATTTGTGAAAGTATAGGAGTATGTCTAAGATCAATATAAAACTTATTTTCTTAGCAAAAATCACCCGTCACAACTGTCACTTGAGGTTAGATCCTCTTACTGGATTTTAAAGAAAGGCTGGAGAGTGTTATGGTAACTGATAAAATCTCTAAAAAAAAGCTAGAATATGATATCTGTAATAAAATTTACTTCACAGCCTCCAATTAGGGGATGGGAAGGAATATTCCCTATCTTCATAGCATTGCATATGATTGGTTTACTCCATTATAGATTTTTTCAACTTCTTGAACTCTGATAAAAGCCAGAGTTTGAAACTGTAGCTCACTGCCTGTGTGTGCTGCAGATGTCAGCTGCAGAGCTATGCATGGTTGTTTTTTTTTTCCTGCCATGCAGGAGACAGGAAAACCAGATAGTTGCCTGTGCAGCCAGACTCACAGTGGCTTTCATGTGGCTGTTATATGATACAGCTGCCCATTTGGCAGCTTGACCAGCACATGTATTTTAGCAGGTTGTGAACCAAACCCATAGGCAATAGGCTTGTTCTACCATGCCAATGCTTTCTAGATTTTTGTTTTCTAATATGTAGCTTTATAAATACTAAATGTCTGAATGCATGCTTTCCTAAGATGTCGCTAGATTCTTTTATTCTGTGGGGTTTTTTTTTGTTAACTGAGACTATCTTGCAAACATATGACTATGAAATTGAACTAAGTATGGAATTAGTTCCATTTTAATGTCTGGTTTATCATAGACCTATTTACGGATAGGCCAAAAGCTGTTCTGGCGAATTATCAGGGAATGAGAAAAAGAAATATCAGTATGAGCTTCTTAACTGTTGGCTCTAACTGTGCTTTACTTATGCTCTACTTTAACTGTTTGGGGGTTTTTTATTTATTTTTGTTATAGAAAAGGCTGGCATAAGAAGCTTTTAAATTCAGTAGAGCTATTAAGTTCATGATGAAAATAGCATTAGGCTAATGTTCCCTGCTTATTTCAGCAATAGATTAGTGGTGTTATTGGATCATTAAAATGTTTTAATAAGTTTGGCAAAGAAATAATGGTGACAAAAAATCTTTAGCACCTGTGGAATCTTGATCACCATCTTATAAAAACACAAATTAATCCATCATCTGAGCCTAGAAAGCTCACAGCTCCCTTTCATCATTGTAGACGTATTTTAAGACAGTAACTCAAGCTACCCGTGTCTTTTAAATAATGGGTGAAGTAGTATTATATAAAGTTTGCAAAAACTCATTTTCCTCCATAAGACATTTAGAATGAAGTTCTCTCATTTTCTGCTGTGTTGGGTATAAACAATAGCAAGTGGCAAAACTAATGGGGGCAAGATAATTTAGCATTGTGTTGCCAGCTGTGACCAGGATTTGGTCACATTGTCTATTTTATCCATTTTCTACTCCTTTATTATTAAAGTTCACTCTTGTTTAGATTTAGCTATACTTTGCTGCATATTTAGTTTTATCAACACTGAAGACTAATTGTATTCAGCTGCATGCATCCTGGTTGCTGCCAACCTGCATACATGGGATTTCACTGCATGAAAATCAGAGAGCAGAGAGGTGGGGGTATGATTGCCATGGTGTCAGGTTGTAATCATGGCAGATACTTGGATCTGGAACCTGCAAATCTCTTCTAGGACCTGTCATCTAGTTAAAACCTGCATGGACATTCTGAACATATCTGGAAAAAAAAAAAAAATCACTGACTTGAAACCTGAAACTTAAAAAGAGTAAATAAATATATTGACTAGACTTCAAAGCAAATGTGTGGTTAGCTTTCTGCTTGAGGTAGTGTTTTTCTATATATATTCAGGGACTGGAAACTGCATTTATGCAGTATTTAAATGGCTTCTTTTGTTTTTTGAGTGGAAGCAGGCTGAAATGCATTGCATCTTTATGGAAGAAAGAGTCATTCCCTGATGGCTGGCCAAGAAAGAGCAAAGACAGCAGCTGCAGAAGCAGCTAGAATTGCCACCTTCACAGATGGAGTCAAAGTACTTGGCTGTAGCTGAAATAGGAGGGAGTGAGTGAAAACAGAATGAAGGTAAGAACAGATAAACAGTAAAGCAGAAGCTGTGTCTTAATAAGATCTGAAAGTTTTCTGCATATTCACATCTAACCCAGCCTGGAGGTTTCATAATGTCTTAAGGAAGTCCATACACACTGTAGAAAGTGTAGTTTCTCTGAATAGGACTGTAACAGACAGAAAAATCTTTAAATATCTAAATTTATTTCTCACATGCAGAGAATGAACAGAGAAATGCAGACACTGGAAGAAAACTTTGGAAGTTACACTGGGGTAGTTTTGAGTGTCTCACCTTCTCCTAGTGCCTTTACTAGGCACTACACTGAGGTACAACAGCATAACCACTGTTGGGTTAGATTAGATGCAGATCAGTGCTCATTCTCAGACAGCCGACAGCAGCAGGTGCTTTAAAGAGGGCTACAAAACACAGGAAGGTATAACATGATCTTGTCCCTGGCATAATCTCATAGCATTCAGTAATTGAAGGCCTACTTGTCTTACATAACTATGCCCTTTTCTCTGATTTCCAGGATCTTATTAACTTGCATCAGTGCCTGGTTATGAAAGTGATTTTAGATTAAAACATCTCATCTGACTTGAATAAGATTACCCAACTATCTAAGCAGCATAACAAAGTGGAAACTGGGACCTCTCAATTTTTTTTTTTTTTTTTTTTTTTTTTTCAGTGAGAATTGGAAAGAATAGCAAACTAAGAAGTCAGTTTTAAGCAGAAATTTGACCTAACAATTTGTTTTACCTTGTTATGCTTAAGTAGAAATTAGTATCTGGAGGTGTTTGTACAAATTCACTTTTTCAACAGAAGGAAATAACCCATTGACCAAACAGGAAGACAGAAACAGCCTTTTACATTTTAGACTTTCTTCATACTTTCTTCAAAATACTGTGAGAAAGTAAATTTCATGCCAAAGAACTTGGGCCTAGTGATTTTAGGTACACATGCGTATGTGCTTTTAAGAAAGCTGTTAAGTGAAAAGGAAATATAATATGCAGACTCTCACTAAGAGAACGTGGGGTTTTTTTTGGACAGATTCAATTAAAGAAAAAAGCAAAAAAATTATGGATCTGGACATAGCTAGGGATTAAACAGTTAGTCAGGGTCTGAAAACAAACAGGTTTTTTTTTCTGGATTCATTGGTTTTTATGACAGTCAGGATCTTCAAAACAAGTTTTCTAACAAAAATGTATATATGGACATACAATAAATGAAATGCATATTGAAGTAAGAGGTGGAAATTCTACATCTGTATATGAGTGTATATGAGTACTATAATTCTGGATTAGAAGATAATTTTAAACTGGATTTACTTTAAGTAAAAACCGGTCTCCACTAAATGAGAAAACAGTTGGGTTTTTTTACCCTGGAACATTAAACTACAAACCATGACAAAATGCAGTGACAAAGTGACAGTTAGACATCCAGCAGAATTCCTGATATTTACACTTTTGTTAAATGAGTCCCCTTTTGCAAATGTTCTGGCCTTTGTGTATTTACATTCTCATGCTTCATGCATTAATATGCTTCATGTAGCACAGCTTCTGCACTCCATCAATTAATGCTGCTTTTCCTAGTTTCTAGTCTGCGGGTTTCCATTGCTTCATTGTTTTCCTGTTCAAATGCAATACATGCTAATTTTACAGTAAATGCCAATTTACATTAGCTCAGCTGTCCTCATGACATAATTTGACTTGAAGTTATGCAAATTACTTCTTTCCAGATACCTCTGATTAGCTGTAAAAAACACTCTGTAATTAGTCCTGAGATAATCAGGGAGAAATCACAGTTGATTGCATATACTGAATTTGCTTCTCAAATCTGAATTGCTGTATTTCCTGCCACAGGACCTATGAGCACTCAGTACAGTTTGCACCTTTTCTTCCCTTCCCTTCATAATCACTTCAACTACTCCCTCACAGCTTCATCAAATCACACATTTCTTTTTATACTGACTCTATCCAGATAGCTAGGGAACCCTGCTATCAGTCTAAGAGAAACACCAACCAGGTGCAGTGCAGAACAAATTCTGCCCATTGCTAAAGATACAGATTAGCAAATCTTACTGGAAATATATGTGTCAGAAAGCTTTACAGCTGGCAGCAAAGAGAGATAACACAAAAGCAGATCCTCTGATTAAAATGATGTTGTCAAATGATATCAAAGTGACAATTTTAGAGGTCAGTAATTTATACTAGATTTTCCATTGGAGTTTGGCTGTTTTGCCTCACACTGAACTCTTTCTGTCCCTCAGTGATGAGTCAGTAATTTGTCACTTTCTTTTTTTCAAATAAACAGGGACAAGTGAACTTCAGAAGGATTTGAGTAAACAGATGAACGTTCAAAGGTTTATTCAGGATTTGGTCTCAATTACCTAATACGTCTTGAGTCTTTGAGTTACCAGGACTGGTAACCTTTTCTACATGGTTCTAAACTCTTCTCCACACAGAGTGCTGTGACAGGATGAAGAGTAGGTCATGCACCTCTTAATAAAACTCTCTTTTGCAAAGACAAGACTACTGCCTGATATTTTCTGTAAGAGAATAAGGAATGGTAGTTGAGCTTGACGTCATTTATTGCTTGACAACTCCAGACACAAACACACATGTGAAAAGCACACAGATTTTTGATTTAACTTGCATAAATTCTCGAGGATGCTAGGAATTCAGACTTGGATCTGAAGTTTCCAAAGTGTCCTTCCAAAGGGGATGTGCTTTGAACTTTAGATTTGTATCTGCCATTCAGAAGGGGTCTACACCTCCTCCTAAAGCAAAGTACTTTTTCAAAATTAAAGGAAATAACAGCAACAGTGAAAATTTAGATATTTTGACTCAAAGTTGAAATGAACTGCAGACTTGGTGGGATAGAGAGATCAAGAAAAGAATTTTCACAATGTAGCATTGGCAAGAAGAGGAGGATTTTACCCCTAAATGAACCTTGCAATACATGAAAGGAGGTCTGTGCAAGACAAAAATAAAAAAATCCAAATCTTTCAGTGAGCTAGAACTCCCAGAGCTCTGTGGAATAAAGATAGAGATATAGGACTACACTGTGCTCTCATTTATGACAATGGAAGTCAGAAACAGTGATGTCAAGTCTGAACCTTCCATAAATCTGAAAACAAGATACAACCAGCAAGAGTCATGATACTTTTTTTGTTTGTTTGTTTTTTTGTTTTAAGAAAGGTTTGATGGGATTTCTTTGAGCTGTTAGTAGGAATTCTGTTCTTTCAATGAGCACTGTTTCCCTTTGTCTCCTTGTTGATGATAATCTGGAGAAACCAAGGCCTATCCTGAAGATTTCTGTATCATAAAAGACAATACAGAGTGTCTGAAATGGCACTATATCCTCCCACATGCTACCTCTGGGATATCATAGTCACTGCTCTGTAGAGAAAAACAGTGGCAGGAAGAGAATATGATAATGAAATAGAATCTGTAACAGTATGGAACATATTAATTCTGGGATTGCTTTGTACAAGGTTATTACAGCCATGAAACCAGGATAGTATAAATGTATCTCCCATCCCCTATCCAGAACAATTTAATCAAGTTCACTCAAGATATTCTGGACGTATAGTGATCTCACATGGAAATAAAAAGATGAACATGAAGAGGAATATATATTTGGTTTATATTTGAGGTAGGATTTAAAGACATATATTGGCATGTCAAAATTATTCACCATTTCTTCAAATTTTTCACCTTATCTTTTATCAACAGCTATTCCGCAGCTTGTAAGACACATCCATACCACCAGAAAAACTAATGCAGACAACAGTCTTACCACTGCTCATTTTCTCAGAGGCTTCTGGGACATATTCAGGGAAGGGGTTGCAGACTGTACAAATTGTTATGACAGTCCAGATGCCCTCCTTCGCTATGGCTATGTGGATCTTCCTTATCAGAATCAGAAGTAAACTATGAAAAAATTTCCTGTCAGGGCACATAGAATAACTCATGGTAATGATAAGTGACAGTTTATGTGATTTTTATGACAATCTAAATGTGTGTAATATCAAACAACATCAAACTTACTAGGCTATAGTAATGTGTATTAGGCAGTACTACCATATAGCCACAATACTAGCTTTGTGTCCTGCGCTATCACAGCATGCACAATTATTTTCTAGTCCATTTCTTTGATGTACAGCTCTCCTCTGATTCTACTAGAGCTGTTCTTTCCCATTTGCAAAGTCAGAACATAGTTATGAAGAAGGTTGCACACCCAGTCCCTTCTCACCATGCTGGTATTCCTTCCTCTTCTCCCATGGATGTGCTATAATATATGCATGATGGAGGGTTGCTTATGTGCCCAGAAGAGGAGAAAGTGCAGGAGTGTCATGCCATATCCAGGGGATTAAAGAAGAAGTAAAATGTTTCCAAACCCCTTTGGTGTTTCAGAATCTATCACAAGCTGAAGTCTTTGAGGGACACAGCCCAGCCACACAAAGGACATAATTGTGAAAGAAAGGTTAGTGGGGTAAGAAAATAACAAAAATATCATCTTATTCCTAGTCCCCATTGATTCTTTTCCTAAAAGTTGCCTGTGTGGAGGTGCATTGACACAGTTTTTACCTTAGTATTAGAAATGATTCCCACTCTGAATTTTAAAATCTGCATTTGACCCTATCACAAAGTAATTCATTCTAATGACAAGGATATTTTCACATCATAACAGTGTTCTTCTACTAAAATCCCAAGACTGAAGCATTCTTATACAAAAATGTTGAAGTAAAGCCAAAACATTTGACGTCAAGGCTAGAAATATCAATCTATGACAATGTTTTGCAACACAATGACTTTAATTCCATTATACCAAATGCCTGCTCTTGATGCAGTCAATTTTTACAACAGATTTTTGTGGGAAGGCAAAGCAGTTGTTCATTGTAGTCTTGATTATATGGACACTGAACTATCTCACTGAGTCAAAGAAGGGGGGGAACTATACTGCTGCTGAAATGTCTGAAACTGCCTGTTAATGCTCATTGAGGTCAATAGCAAAACTTGTATGGATTTCAGTAGCGCACAATCAGGTTTTAATTGTTTGAATGTTCCTTATTTTCTCCCTGATGAGTTATAAAAGGTACTACTTTGCATAATAATTGAATGGTTATTAAGTTACCAGGATAGATATAGGTGAATAAGCATTGAGAAAATTATCACTAGGAAAAGTAGCATCCTTCCCAGAGCTTGGTCTTCAGTTAGCTATCCAATTAAATGCAAGTCTTTTTTTTTTTTTTCTCTCTTACTCCCCATCCCCCCATCTCAACATTTGTCCTTATTAGTTGGCTGTCTCTGAGCAATGACAACACAGGTACATCACTACTGGATGTCTACCTGGATTTCTCCAAGGCTTTTCATATAGGTCCCCCCAGCCTCCTCCTAGAGACTGGTGTGCTATGGTCTAGACAAGTGGTCTGCATGGTGGATGGGGAACTGGCTACCAGACTGAACCCAGAAGGTGGTGATAAGCAGCAGCTTTTCAAACCATCAATCTGTCACATATGGGGTCCCCCAGAGATAGATATTAAACCAAATGCTGTTTAAAATCCTCATAAATAATCTGGATTATGGGATTAAAGGTACCCTGATGAAGTTTGCCAATGATATGAAACTGAATGGGGAGGTAGACACTTCAGAAGGGAGAACCACCCTGCAGGAAGACCTGGATAGGCTGGAAGAGTGGGTTAACAAGAATCTTATGAAGTTCAACAAGTATGAGTGTAAAGTCTTGCACTTGAGAAAACATAATCCAGGAGTGTAGGAAAGACTGGGATCTACCTGTCTGGGGAGCAGCACTGTGGAAAGGGAACCAGGAGTCCTGGTGGGTAAGCAGCTCAGTATGGGTGAACAGTGTGCTTCTACAGCAAAACAAGTTGTGTTGCATTAACAAGAACGTCACTGTAAGAAGTCGTTATCCCACTCTATGAAGTACTGGTCAGGCAATACCCGAAATACTGTTTTCAGTTTTTGTCCCTACTATGCAAAAAAGATGTGGACAGACCAGAAGTGGTGTAGCAGAGAGCCACAAAGATGATCAAAAAACTAAGATATTATCGTATGAGGAAAGAGTAAGAGAACTGGACTTGTTCACCCTCAAGTAAAGAAGGTTTAGTGGACAAACCTTATGTCCTCCATTTAAAGGGTAGCTACAAACAAGATGGAGACTCCCTTTTTACAAGGAGTCATATGGAGAAGACAAGAGGGAATGGGTACAAGTTACTCCTAGGGATATTCCAATTGGACACAAGAGGACAGTTTTTCACAGTGAGAACAATCAGCCATTTGAATAATCTCCCCAGGGAAGTGGTGGATTACCCAGCACTGGAAATCTTAAAGATTCATCTAGATGTGGTGATGGGCCATGTAATCTAGACCATGTTTTTATCAAGAAAATTTGGACCAGATGATCCTTGAAGTCTCTTCCAAGATGGTGTTCTATGATTCTGTGATTCTTTGACTCTAGCTTTTGTCTGCAGAGTGTAATATACTGAGTTTTCCAGTGTATGTATTCACTAAATCCTGAATATGAACAACATAGATGTTTGCTTTAGCTCTCAGTCTCATGCTGAATACTTAGACTCCTCAAACTGAGAGCTATTGACTTAGTGTATGTATGTTAAACTTTAGCTTTGCATTTTTAGAACACATCTGTAAAGTACAGTAAAAGAGAGCTAGACATCTAAACCAGAGAAAACCTGCTCTTATTCCACAGACTCCATAGCTTTCTCTTTAGAAGTAGATCAGCACCACTGAGAGAAACTGGCTTTAAATAACTTATTTCTAATTGTTTTACAAACCAAATGTTATGTCTACTTAGAACTATTAGAGGACCAGTCACCCAAATGACTATTTTTTTTTTTACTATTTTTGTAATTTTGAAGAGCATGAGGGTGAAATACAATGCAATCTGTTTGGAAAGCACCTTTTGGAAAAGGAACATTTGAAAAATGTCTCTTTGTAAATATGCTTGATTTTGCCTCTATACTTCCTTTTCTACTTATACTGTTCTCTCCCTTATCTTCCCCACCCTGCAATTTATTTTTTGATCAGCCTCTCCTAGGTGCTGTCTGCTCTGAAAATAATTTCTTTTGGTGTTCTTTCCTCCCATCTCTTCAGCTGATCTCTGGTCTTTATCAAAGCTGAGGTCTCTAATTTTTTTTTTTCTTAAAGTGAGCATACAAGTAGTCTTTGAACATATGTCCTTAAAAGTTCCATTTTCTTTCTTTCTGGCAAAACTTCCCCCCTTATCTTTGTTGGAAATAGAACTTCAAAGCTGGAAACAGCCTAAAACAACCATAAGTACCCGTGACTGAGGAACAGAGCTTGGTTCAGAACATGGGGTCAGCATGAAAATTTCAGCTAAAAATGAAGTGATTGTTCTTTGCTCCTTCAATTGTGATTTTTTTTTTCTGTTGATATTAACTTGTATTATTCATGCCTTTGATGTCTTTTGTTTGTTCTCTTTTGGTGTTAACACAGACAATACTAAATGATAATAACATTACTGGCCACTTATACTTGGCATTGTCACACTATATCCTAAATAAAAGATTTTGTCCAGATTAGATTATTATTACAGTGTGTGTATATTTTAATGATCACATTCAATGATTTTCTGTCTAGGTCAGCATCATTCCTGTCTTATTAACAGTAATATTAATAACCACCATCTAGTTATGCTTTACACATGTTCTTAAATAAAACTACAGAACTAATTTAATGATTTTGTGTCATATGAATTGTATAAAATCCAAAGTGCTTCTTCTTAAATAAAGCTTACAATTATATAAAGTGTGAATCAGAGGTGCTAATAATCTGCATTTTCAATTTATTCTTGACTGATGAGTAGATCAGCTGTAATCAGATGAAGTTAAATCTCTCCATGAGACATTGCACTGTTTGATCAAAAGTAGAAAAACACTGCTGTCACAAATACTTTGTATGACATCACTGAAAGGAAAGACATAGCTGGATTCTTAATAGTGAATTCTTCTTCATATCAGTATTATTTAACCAGTGCTCCCCTCAGCAATTTCAGTAACTGGTTATATTCAGTTATTGAAATTGGATAATGCCTGATGGTGATCACAAATATTTTTTTCCTCTGTACCTCACAGTATCAATTCATTATGTTTATTTTGGTTTAAGCAGCTGACAGAAGTTCAGCTTAACCTTACACCTGGATGGAAGAACCAACTCGCCCATGAATCTAAGTCCATGAGAAACACTCAAGTAAAGTGTGTTCTGTAGAGGTTGACATGCATTCTCCAACAAGGTAAGTCAGCACAGTCATTGGATTCATCAGGTACCTAGTGTTAAGCAAATGCTGAAATTATTTTTCAGATATTAGTTAGGCTTCTGAACTCTGACTTAGGAACTCTGAAATTTGAGATGGTAAGTAAATTCACAAAGAGGGATAGTTTCAGAGTGGTGAAATAGACAAGATGAAACATACTTAAGAAAGACTTCCTTTCTACAGCATGTCATATTAGTGAGCAACACATATTAGTGAGCTGAAAAACCATATTAATTTCTTTAACAATATTCATTATTTTTGATTTACTTCTATCAGGGAAATTAAATAACCTGTGCTGAAGCCATAAATGATTTGAGATTTGGAAAAAGATAATCTGCTCTAAATCTTCATTGTCTATTTGATAAAATAAGAAACAAATAATTATAGACATATTGAAATATTTAATAATATCAAGATATAATTAAATATAATTATGAAGAAATTCTTAAAGAATTCTTGCAAAGACTTGCAGAGGACACAGTCGATCTCTAGACAGCTATTCAAATAATTTCATAAATTGGTTCCAAATACACAACAAGGATTTGATGCAGCTAAAAGCAGTAATGGTATCACCGCTGTAATGGCTTAATGGTAAAAAAGTGAGGCAAGGTTTGTAGGCAGAAGCACTGAAGCACTTTTTTTTTTATTGGATCAACAGATTTAACTGGAAAATCACTCCAACCCCAGATCTCATGCAGAAAGACCTCTTTAGCTGAAGGACAGCTCTCAGTAAGTTTAAAAAAGAGCAATGCAGCAATAACAGAGAAGGAAGAAAGCTGCCACAGAACAATGTTCCTCTAGAGACATGAGGGATGCATCCCTTCCTATTTTGAAATGGATGTGCGCCTTAATGTCTGGGCTATTCAATATTCGAGTATGTATCTGTCTGATTTTGATCAGAGTTTACACACAGAAATGAAGAAGAGCTCATATGCTCAAGGCTTCTCTTTTTATCTTTTCAGAGTATATATGCTGATTTCATAAAAGATATTTCTGCTTAAAAACTTGCCTGAAGTAAAGCTAAGTACATTGTTTACACACATCATAGTTAAAGGATGTGGGACTTTGCCCTGAAAAACAGTGGTTCTGCAAAAGAACTGGGAATCGTGATGGATAAATTGTTGTTTATGAGCACTCAGTACAAAGCTGTGACAAGCAGGGCTCTGGCACTCCTTGAATGTGAAGTGGGCATTAGCAGGAAGGAGGGAGAAGGTATAGTCTCCCGCATACAGGGCTGAAGAGACCACCACTGTTGAGCTGTATGTAGTTCTGATGTGTGTGCTTCAAAGAAATTACTGCAAATTTAGTAGCTTCAGAAAAGATGGACAAAAGTTATCCCAGAAAATATATCTCAGAGTAAATAATTTCTCAAAGAGAAGGATGAGATGTGATTTTGAAACAATCGATATGTAGGCTTGACAAAAGAAAACTGATATTTACTTTAGCAAAAGCATAAGAACAGTCAGTAACTGGCATTTAAGTCTAGAGAAATTCAGACTGCATTTACGATATATATTTTTAACAGCAGACAGCTAACTATGGAATAATTACCAAAGAACATAAAAAAAATATTTCTATTGGTCATATTGATTTCAAAGTATATCCTCTACTTCAGCTGTGATAGAAGAATTTCTAGAAAAAAAAATACTTGGACTGCTTTGTGCAGCAATTGTTCAGGCTTCAGACACTATTAATCTAGCAACTTTGCAATCCTTCAGTCTGTGGCACATGCACAGTGATAATAACATCTCATTATAGCATTCCTTTTCACATTTAACTCCTAACTTTTTGCACTTAGCAATGAGCAAAACCAAAAAAACCCAAACCACAAGTGAAAGAAAAGCTCACAGACTCTGATGTCAAGGAACTGATGAAGGAGGAAGTGGCAACAGCCACCCTTGATCTTAAAGGCAGTATCTATTGCCATAACATTAAGAACATGACCATGTGGCTAACCTTTTGGATGGGGGGAAGGCTGTGGATGTTGTCTAATTAATAAGGCCTTTGACAGTCTCCCACAGCATTCCTCTGGAGAAACTCTGGTGAAACATGGTATAGACAAATGGACTCTTCTCTGGGTTAAAAACTGGCTGGATGGCTGTTCTCAGAGAGTTGTGATTAATGGAGTCAAATCCATCTGGCTGCCGGTCACCAGTGGTGTCCCTCAGAGCTCAGTTTTGGGGCCGGTCTTGTTTGGAATTTTTAT
>JANHGN010025134.1:0-20536 GCA_024605025.1 Megaceryle maxima | reverse complement strand
GTCAGCAGTGTGCCCAGGTGGCCAAGAAGGCCAGCAGGATCCTGGCTTGTATCAGGAATAGTGTGGTCAGCAGAAGAGAATTTATTGTGCCCTTGTACAATGCTACAATAATGTACTATAATAATATACTATATTGCAGGAATGACACTTATATACCCATGCTCAAAAAGCATATTACAGTACCCGTAATGAATATATAGATAGGTAGATTTTAGGGACTGATGAAGCCCGAAGTCTTGATTTCTAGCAGACTTGGCTTAAATGTCCTTGCAGTTCACATGCCAAACTCTGTTGTCTCTGCCTCACTGTTGCAATTAGAACTAATAATGCACCCTCTCTAGAGGGTGTTCCTATCCTAAGCTGTTATTGTAGCACATGGAGTTTCTGCCTCCTTCTCTATTTTAAATCTTAGAATTTAAGACTAGAAAAAAATAACCAAACGCATCCACAACTCTTCTTTGTTATTTAATCTAAACAGAGCTATTCGACAAGAGCCTTTTTCGCTTTTCTAATGTCTTCAGGTCAGCATTAGCCTCCACCCTCCAAGGTCTGCTTTCATTTTATGACCAGGAGCTGCTCCAAAGGTATCGTTCATTCCAGTGTCTGTTGCCTGTCAGCCTCAGGAGCTTCAAGCTTCTTTCATTTGTTGTCTTCCAGTGGTGCCTTATTTAACTGAAGACAGTTTGTCATAAAACTCATAAAAGACCTAGACATTTTTGCAGTGAAAACATTAGTAATATTGTTCCTTGCATGGTGACATCTTTCACATATGACCTGATCTTCTTCCCATTACGTTCAGTGGCAAGATCCTTTCAAACTTAGGAAGAGCTGGTCCTTAAGCTTGATAAACACTGAAAGCAATGCACCGTGATGAAGATGCACCTTGATTAAGTGTTTAAATTACTTTTTAAAAAAACACCTAAAACGTCAGTGATGGTTATTTTAGCAATATAAACAACAGCAACAAAAAATTTAACAATTATTTAAGCACAAGTCCTCATATTTGTCCTCCTTTTCAACAGATCCTGAATAAGCCTAAGGGCACAATTCAAAGAGTTTAGGTATTAGACTGCCTGAAAATGAAGAATCTGGTCCCAGTAAGGTCGTTCAAAGAGTAAAAGAGTCAGGCGTCTGTGCTCTAAGCAGTACTAATGTCTCTAAATCTAAGCTCTAAAGGCTTCCAAAGTATAATGTATATGGGCTGCTGACAGTTACATGTCTCAAAAGGATAATAAAAAACAAGTAATAATACACTGAACAAGTAACAAAAAAAATATAGAAAAGGCTTAAGAGAGTATGCTGAACTCTCACCTTTTGCTGAAGCTGTGAGTCCAAGATTTATCTCTTCATGGGTCCATATACTTACAGTGTACTGAAGGAACTTCATCAGGGAAAATCATAAGCTACCTAGACAACTCTATAACCTGATTCATTATATGTCATTAGCAGATCTTCATCTCTTCTGCTTCTAGTCCATTAAATGCCACATGGGTCTTTTTGTACAAAAAAAAAAAAAAAAAGAGAGAAGTGAATTATAAGTGGTCATAGATGCAGCCTTTGAAGTCAGGTCCATATTCTCACATTCTCAGCCTTCTTCTACAGGCTGTAGGCAGATTCCTAATTTCTCTATATTTTTTTTTTTTGTGGCTTAGCTTTCAGAATTTCCTATATCTTAACAGCCACTGTGAAATACTCTTTGGAAACTCTTAGAGTATCTTATTGTCTGTATACAAAGCCCAGTTGCTTCATTACACAGCTTTCTAAATCACCCCAACAGAGCCAAGTACAGGATTTTTAGGCACTGAGATGGCACAAATAGGAAGGCCAAAGTGATATCTCTGAATTTTCTATCCTTTGATTATAAGAGGAATTGTGATTTGTGTCTTCAGGTTCTATTGTGAGAATAATATCAGTAATTCTGATTAACTGGTCCCTTTTCAAAGAAGAATGTGGAACAAATGGATCATTAAAATAAATTCTAAATTATAGAGGCATTATGGTAACTTAAGACATAAACAAACAGTCCAAACACACAGACATTCAACAAAACTTCCCTCTTCCACTGGTTTTAAATCAAAGGGAACAATCAAGCAGAGCATTCATAATACCTTCCACAGTAATAATAAATAATGTATCTTCTTCATAGATAAAGTCCACTTTAATGCACCTTCCCCATGAAAACAATACAATAATAAAAGTAACACTGGATTTAGTGGTTCTCTTGCCTGCTTCCTTTAAAGTAACAAAACTGCTTGCTGCTTGTGGAGAGGTGTGACAGAAAGTCAGGTAAAAATGTGTAAAACAAACACTGAAACCATTTTAATGTCAAGTTAGCACACTAGTAATTTTAGGATGAAGACAGATGTAGTTCACATTTCATAATTTACAAAGTTTGGAAGATGATGAATTTTTGTGTGTGTTTGTGCTCCTAACAGTATACGAATATTAGGGCTAAAAGGCCACTTTTTTTGAGTACTGACAGTTACACAAATAGATTTTCTTAACACAAAATAGACTGCACTTAAGAGATCCTTATATGGAATTATACTTTGGAATAGTAATCTTCATATTAATCAAGTTCTCAGTAGAACAGGTGACATGATTCATACTCACATCTGCTCTTTATATTGACACTAACAGCTGAGAAAAAGTCCTTTAGTGGCCTACTTGTATAATTCTGTTGGATAGTAGCATTATAAAGCATGATCTCAGGGTAAAGTATATAGTATTTATACTATAGCAACAGCTGAAGGATTTAGTCACATCAATCTTATGTTTGAAAGATGAAGAGGGCAAAATACTTCTTTTCATCAGACAATTCTTCAGCTGTTTTCCATATTCCTATTCATATTCTTTCTTCCTAAGAACTTTATTTTTTCTCTACGCCCTTAGGATGTTAACAGAGAGCTGCTTTCATACTGTACTATGGTATCTGAAGTGAAGTTATGCATGTGGTATTTTTGAAAAGCGTTGGTATTATACTTCCTTTACATTGTTTTTAAAACATATCAAAAAAGTGAAGATTTCCTAAACTGCAGAAGATATCCCACTAACACTGAAATTCAATGGGGTATGTACATCCGCTAAATATTTGTGTCTTTAATTTTTTTTTTTTTATCTACAATAAGGTTACTATTGATTTTTAGTCTGTATAATCCACAAAAAATAGCTACCCCAGATTCATGTATATCTTTGCAGTGAACTGTGTTAGTTATACATTGCAGTAATCTTCAGTGTGTGTTCCTTCTCAAAAGTTTTAGAATAAAAATGAAACAACTTTTGAGAATAAAGTGCAGGGTCTTTCATTGAATAAGTATTCCAAATTACACATTGTAAATAAATATCCTAATGAGAAAATAATAAACCAAAAAAAGTAGTATCTACCACATATACACATTTTTCCATTCATAGCCATCTTTCTGTATGGGTGCTACCACATAGTGGAATGCTCTGATTGTAAGATTCATTAGAAGAGATCTGTGCAGACAAATCAGAAGAACACTGTGGAGGAACTCAGGGTGCCTGCAGGGACAATTAAGATGTTTCATCCCTTTCCTTTCAGCTTCCTCTGCAAGACTTGCTCTACCAGCCTTGAGATTCTGTTCATACCACTTTGCAAACCAATGACCTTTAAATCTTTTTCATGCTGACAGACTTTCCTAATGAAAGAGTCGAGTTTCATTTTAGAGAACTTATGCAGAGCCTCACAAAGGAATTGTGGCACTTCAATTTCATTTTAGGCTGCATTCACATACTTAACTCTAAGGGGATTCACTAAAAAAGCTGCTTTGCTGCTAGGGTGCTTCAGCATGCACAGGCACCAAAAGTTTTCAACACAAAGCTTAAATAGCTGCCTAAAGTTTTGCTACTGTGCATGCTGAGATAGGCCACTATGCTGGCTGGGCTGCATGACTCACTGCCTAAGGCTGTCAGAATTCACAGTTTAGGCATCCCTCTAAGGAAGTCCCTTGAGGTCTGGTCTGATAAGATTCACAATACACCTAATACATCCTGACAGCTCAAAGGTCAGCCTAAAGCATGAGAGCCACAGTTATTTCTATTCAAAAGAAGTGATTATTTCAGGTTCTCTTCCTTTACAGAAGAGTTTACCAAGGGAGTGAAACACTCTAGTTCAATGATGGTGATTCAAAGATGCACTTCTGAGATTTCTGTCCAGTTTCAGGGCTTTTATATAACTTGGAATTAAAGAAATAGAATCATCCCATCTCATCTGGCAACAAGGATAAATTCATTAGGGTTATCTAGTCACAAGTTCTAAATTTGTACAAGGCATTTAATCTCCTGGCATTTCTATGTGACTAGCATAGCATCTATCAGTTTGCCTGTTAGGACGCCATGTTAAGGAACATAATTGTCCCCAGTCTGTGTGTAAGTATACTTATATGTAAATTCATAGGTATTTAAGTTTCTTAATATGTTCCTGTGAACAGATGTTCAATGTTTAATTGTAGGTGCTACAACATTCAGCAAAACTCATAATGGATGTTCTGAATCAGAGGCTTCATGTCTGTTTCTGCAAAGAACAGAAAGATTTTGTTTGATACCTAGCCTTGAGGAGTCTTTGCTTCCAATGTGGATGTGATTTCATGACATTTCTTTCATGAAATATTAAGTCTCCAGCACTCAAGTCTCATAACATAGGGTCACTGAACTACATTTACTACCTCCTCTCCAATTAAAATCAAAATGTCTGTGAAATTAGACCTCAGTGGACCAAATGCAGGGGGAAATAACTGAACTGACCCTACTGCATATAGATATATTTAATTTTCTCATTGGAGTGAATCTGAAATCCTGGTGTACACAATGACCTGAGAAGTCTATATTTCGCTTCAACTGATTTTCATGAAAACTGCTTTTGCAGTGCTATCTTCTAACCAAACACAACTCTGTGTAGAGTTTACTATAACAGTCATATTGCTGAACATTCATGCTTGGGAAACAAGTTTCAGCTGATTTGTGATCTCAGCTGAGCTTAAAAGGTTCTTATGTGAATGAAGACATAAGGGATTACACAGCCTCACTCTATTAGATGTCTTCTGCAATCTATTTCCACCTGTTAATAGCTTTAATACCCTCACTAAATTCCATCATTTGACTTATGCATTTTTTATTTATTTATTGGTGCAGCTAACCCAAAAGTAATTTTCCTCTTTTACCTAAAACTTCTTTTCAGGATATCTTGCCCTGACTTTTCATAGTCTTACTCTGTGAAGCAGATCGATGTCCTGCTTCCTCCTGCACATGGTCTACCTTTTAGTTTAGCTTTCTCTAGGATGACATTGGCAAACATCATTCATGGCCACAATGACTAACAACTATTAAAAATTTATCTAACTTACTGTCACTGGCACCATAATGAACAGAAAATAGTTTGAAGAAATTATTTGCCTATTGTCACTACTTTCCCTAAAAAGGCAGAATTCCTGTGTAAGAATTTTTTTCACATTGCTTACAGCGAGACCAAAGAGTACCAGTTATGATTTGATTTAGAAACTCTCAAATGCACAGTATAATCCTCTCCTCCCCTCACCAAGCTGCAAATAGTTCAGGTGTAGGTCAGGCAACACACAACATCTTTCAAACCGCTCAGCTCTATTAAACACAGATCAACTCCTTTTTCATTAGCTGGACCTTTGTTGCCTGCAAACTTATTATCTCTAGTCTATAGGAAAAAAAATCACCATACTTTCTCCAGGAGCTAATGAAAGTCTGTCTCATTCACCATTCTATGGTTTTGAGTTTTCAATTCCTAGCTATTTACGATACTTTATAAGTCAGCAATAACTGGGACATCACAAAACACATATTCTCAAAGTTGCATAAAATACTTGCATGTAAATAGTTTTAAGATCCAAGTATGCAGTGAGACTCGGGTAAAGGATTTAGGAAGGTGTAGCTTTTAAAATGTCATCCATTTACTTGTTCCTTATATAAAATCTTTGTATTAGCACTTTTGCTGCCAGTAACTTGATTTTACTTGTTGCATGTCAGCCAACTGAACATTTTCTTAGTGTACCAACCATATTAAAAAGGGAAAAATACTTTTAAAACTTCACAGTAGTGATGTTCAATGACTTCAGTAATCATTCGTAACATAATAGCTCTTTCTCCATGGAGTGTGAGATCTCGATGAACATCTGAATGTTCCCCACATTTTCTGAACACAGGTCAACAAATCTCAATTGTATAAAAATCACTTAGGAACAACAACAACAACAACAAAAACCGCAGAGGCATTACAAATAAGTATGTGCTGTGAGGCAAGGTTTCACCTTCAGAAGACTTAAGAAAGATATCTTGCTGACTGCACAATGGCAGATCAGTTGGAAAAATAATGTATTTTTTATGTCCCCTCTGTTTAATCACTATCTTGGTGTTCTAGTATTTGGTGTAAAGAATGTCAAGTTTTTGCTACCAACCCAACAGGAGAAGAAAAATAGTTTTGTGTAATGGAAAATTTTTTTTTATGTTTACAAAAAAAAATTGTTTTTTTCCCACCCCTTAAAAAAAAAAAAAAAAAAAAAAAAAAAAAAAAAAAATTTTTCCATCAGATTGGATTCTTTCCCTCACTCCCAAAGGCAGTTTTCATAACTTTCAGCAGAGGATCTGTCTAGATAGGGAAGGAGAATACAGTCAGGAAAAGTGATAGGGAAGTGATGGAAATCAGTGGGGTTGTAGGGAACAACATGCTACAAAACTGAGTCTAGACACAGACATAGGGGAAGTAACAAGGAGCCCGGGAGAAGGTTTCCAGGAGGGAAAAAAAGAGTTGTCATGAGAATCTGCTTGCACAGGCCACCCTTGCTGACATAGCCTGAACAACAGCTGTTAAGACAGAAACATGAGTGTGAGAGTGTGTGTAAACCAACACTCCAAACTGCCTAAGAGCATATTTGGTCCCAAACTGATCCTGTTAAAGAGGAAAACAACCATCAGTGAGATTAAACAGTAACCATAGAGTTACACAGATGCTTTGGAAGAAAAGATGAAGTCAAGCTGAGAAAAAGTATAAAAGAAGCATGAAGTTTTGTAACAGTATGGGGACACCTTGGAGTTAAAACAGCAGTAAGCCTTCTTTGACACTGCTGGAAGTCTCCCTGTTGGCACCACAACTCCTGTCAAGTCCAAGCAGAACAGCCTCCCCATCAGATGCTTTGTGAATCCTGCATCTAGGTAGTGAACTGTCCCTATGGGATGTGATGAGTAGATCTACACCACAGGTGTGCACAGGTGACCTCAGTAAGGATTTTCTTGGTAGTGTGTTGATTGGCAGCCTGTAGGAATTGACAAGAATATACAAAAACCTAAAGCACTCTCATCTCTAAAAAGAGGCACATGCAAGTAACAGAATCAACACCCCCAAGGGGATATATGTGCTGCTAACCAGCTTTTTCTGATGGAAAGGGTTGTGTCATTTTAGCTTTTGGATACTAGCTCTAGAAGTGTGTTTAGAAACGTGTAGATGTATACTAACATTTTGTAAATGGAAATGTGTTGGTGACCATGATCTTGAATGTATACTTCCCAATTTGTCATTAATAAATCAATACATTACTTTGATCATAATTTGATTTAAACTATGTGAACTAAGAAGTCTTTCCCTGAGACAAGAGATTAGGACTGTCAGCTGTTGTGAGGGAGGTAGAAGATGAATTAGGTAAGAACCATTGAATACAGAACAAAGACAGGTTTGTCAAGAAAACTGGGAATGGAATAAGAAGGGACAAGACAAATTGGAGGCAGGAGGTGTCTAAAAGCAGGTTTTGGGATGATGTGAAAGATTATGACAACTTTCTTCCTTAGAGTCTGAAATAAAATCTAGGATTCCCAAAACTCATATTTGTTATTAAGAAAACACGTATCTCATCCCATTTTGGTGCTGGTCCAGGAGAGAAACACCCTGCTGCTGCTGTCATTTACTTAAATAATCTAAGGAGAAGAGAAACATGGGGTGGTTCTTAAGGTCCCGATTCTGTTACTGAACTAAGGAGATGCTATAGATTTGATTTTGCTTCTGATACATTCAAACACCATTTCCTCTCTTAGACAAATATGATTATGACTGTGAAGTGAAGCTGGAAAAAAATTTTAAATGGACAGAATCAAGGTTACCAGTATGACCTTAATTTGTCCACCTTTTTCATATGAATTGTAATCTTTAATTACAGGATCATACACTCAGTTGTCTCAAGAGTATTCCTACCTAACGCAGTGCATCGAAAGGACTTAATTAGCAGCTGTTCAATATATTTTTTTAGCTTCACTGTTCAATATGTTGCCCTGGGTCTTATTTAAGAAACACCGTTTAAGCCCTGCTCTGAAAACAAAATTATTAATTTCCCCCTGGGCTTTTCTATTATGATCATCACCCCAGAATCCAAGTGTTTTGCAGACAATTCATTCATCATTGTAAAACCCATGTGAAATTTGAGGGCATTATCTCCATTTAGGACATTGGGAGCTGAGACACAGACTAAAGTAAAATACATTGGTTATCTAATGTGAAATACTTCAGACTGTCAAAATCATATTTTAGCATTACACAATAACTTACATATTACAAGGTTAGTTCCCATGGACTTTGCTAGCAACTGAAAACATTCAATATTTTGTAAAGCAGACATAGAGGGCAAGCACACAAATATAAAGAACATATCAAAGTTTCAAATCATTGCATACAATTTTCAGAGTGGACAGGTATAGAACTAATTTTCCCAGGAAAACTAAGTCACATCTTCTGTTCCTGAAGTTCCCTGATTCAGTCACTATCCATCTGTCAGCTTCTGAAATGAACAAGGAAAAGGGATTTGTAAAAGAACATCCCATTCCACCCTGCCAGCAAACAAGTGCACAAGAGGCAGTGAGGGAGCATAGCCAGGACAGCTGACCCAAACTAGGCAAAGGGATGTTCCATACCATAGGTTATCATGCTAAGTGTATAAACTGTTGTATGGGAGGGGTGAGCAATTGCATTGTGCATCACTTGTCTTTCTTGGGTTTTATTTCACTCTCTTTTTATTATCTTTCTAACACAAGGGAGAGCATGAATACAATCTCCCACTACCACAAATTATGCAGTCAAGTTTCCCACACTTGGGGAAATTGCAGGAGTCACCACATCTGGAGTGCAGGGGATGAGCCTCATACTGTGAAAACCACATGACTGATCATGGTGTCTCCCTTGTCAGGTATGTGTTTGTCACAATTTAAGGTCAGGGCAGCCCCTTAGACCTCTAACAGATGCTCTCTGTTAACCTCCCCCCCCCCCGCCACAAGGAAAGAGAAAGGGAATAAGGGAGACATAGTGATTAGAAAAGGAAACTAAAGCAGCTTCAATGAAAATGAAAATAATAATAAATGGAACATATGCAAATATATACAAACTCAGTATTGAAACCAACACCCTGATGATAATTCCATCACTGCCACCACTGATGTTGTGGAGCAGGTACCAGGAGGTCCCAGACTGGACTCAGCAGCAGACAGGAGCTGTGTTCAGGAGCTGGATTCTGGCACCAGATTCAGGAACACACCAATTGGGATCAAAGGCAGAACAGACAGAGTCTTCCTCAGGTGCTCTGAGGAAGAAATTGAAAGAGGACCCAAGCCAAGCTGAGCAAAGCTGGCAAAGCAGTTCATGAGGGCAAAGAGAGAGAAACCCTTCGTTATCCCTCAGCATATGACGTATATGGGATGGAATACCTCGTTGGTCAGTTTAGGGTCACATGTCCTGTCCACTCCTCCCTGCATGTGTGGCCTTTCACTTTCTGCACCCCCCACATGGCACACAAGATCCAGCAGTCTCCTTGGTCTGCACAGCAATCATCGGTACTAACTCTAAACACGGGGTGTTATCGCTGCTAGCAGACACTGCCTGCAAAAGCAGGCTGCTAATTTCAGACAGTGCAGTTAGTTAGAAGAACTGAGATGAAGATAAAATCACTGAAAAGAATTAGTTTTGTTCTCACTCAAACCAGAACAGTGCATTACATCACATTATCAAGGCATCTGTGTGTTAGCTGAGGCCGAAGTCCTGAAGAAGAAAGACTAAGTATTCTGTAGTTAACGATTTTATTATAATATTCAGAGACAGGATATCAGGGATGCATGGGGACAAGGAGATACAATGTCAATAAGGGTGTTCTGATATTTCCAAATTTTATCCCTTTTAGTTGTATTTCCTTGCATAAATTAATGTTGAAAGAAGTATATGGCCACTTATGTATGCAATATAAAGTAGAAGGTTTTTGAGTTACCAGCACTCTTGAATATGAAATATAACTAGGAAAAAGTCACCACCAGCTCCTTATTGTGTAGATAGAGGAAAGCTTTTGAGAATTTTGTATTTGATAAGCAGTAACATGCAAAGCTAAAGATCCATTTTCTAATGCTTTCAGGCACAATTAATCTTTAGCAGCCCGGACACCCAGTTCTTCTGGATTACAGAACTGTCAGAAAAGTATAAAAGCTCCACAAGATTCTTGCTAGGGCTCTCTATGCTATTCCAGCTGTGTACTCATTAAGATCCTCAGCAAACTTTCTAGCCTGACATTTTATTAAATTAGTCCCCATACCCATGCCAGGAAAAAATACACTTTGTTTTTCCAGATAAACAATGTCAACCTGCTGAGTTTTACTTTATCTGCTCAGTAATTGTAAATAGTAATAATTAAGGAAAGGATCTATACCATTCCTCTAATATAGTATATAGGTCTCCTAGGATAATTAAAATTGTTTGCAGTATCTACCTTTTCCCAGTGTGGCCAGTATGTTGACAGCGCTCAGTTTATTCAACCTTTGACATAAGCATTGGCCTCTCCAAAGTCTGTAGTGCTGGAGAGCTAATGTGTCTTTTTGACCCAACGGTCTAACTCAAGTTATTAATTTGTCAGCAATGAATTTAATATCAACTTCTTAAAAAAAACCCTTAAATCAAATGGACATATCTATGAAGGAATTAATTTCTCAAGTCTTTGGGCAAAGTTGCAAGACAGAGGGAGCAAGAATAACAGAACATGCAAACTTTTTCATCTTCTGTAGCACATCTACAGATTTCCTCTCACAGTGATTACAATGATCTTTCAAAATGAAGCTCTAGTGAGAGCACAGCCTTGTCTTCTCCAGGAAGGAAAAAAAGGTGTCTCCTTACTACCCTCAGTATTTCCTCACAGAGTAAAACTGGCCCTTAGTAGGAAATACATTCAGTCCCTATAGCAGGGGTGCCAAAGCAAGAAATGGAAAAGTGATTGATCCTTCAACGTGCAGAATTTTCATAAACGTGGCATTGTCTACATATATTAAACAACATCAACTTGAATAACCCTGGAATGGCTGAAATGTTCATTCTCAAGTAAAAGAATGGCACATACTGAGGCACCAGAATAAGTAATTTAATTTTCAAAGCTACTGACTACACATTGCACCTAAGTGAAGTCAACAGCTGAACTTTGGAAAAGCCCTGTTATAGGCACAGCAGACTTGCCCTGTAGCATTTCAACATTTAATTGCTTCATAACATGGCAAACCTAACTCAGATTTCACAACTCTATGTTTTTGTGATATAAGTTATCTCCAGTGGATTGAAACAGTTACAGGAAAGATTCAGCAAAAAAACTTAAGTGAATCCTTTTCAAATTATTCTCCTTGCTTTGGATTTTCATCAAAATTTAAGTCTTTGCACAAAAGTTCAGAATGTTCTTCTGCTAACTTCCTGAGAATGAATAATTCATTTAGAAATCACTTTATGGGCATATAAAATTAGAATTATTAACAAAACAACATTATTTTGTTAGGTTTTTTCCTTATTTAGAATACTTAACATTCTTTTTGTTGAGTTGTTGTTATTTTGTTGTCTTTCCTCCTTGCTGTCACAACTGTGCAGGTGATGTATTTGTCTTGGGCATTCAGTGTAACTGCTCAAAATGTATTCGAGCAGGAATTAATTTTTAATAAAAAGTGCAATGTCTTTTTGCTATTTGTTTAATTATTCACCATGGTTACTAAATAAAAAGCACCTGTGGTGTATTTTCTTATCTTTCATTTCATTTTGATTCAATACTAAGGTGTCTCAGTTGATTAAAGGAAGTGCAATCCACTAAGAAAGGTATTAATCTGGTTCATAAGAAACTAAAGTGTAATTCTGTACTCTGCCACAAACCTCTTGTGTGTTCTGGGGCTGGTCATTTATCATTTAATCTGATACTTCGAAGATTAAAATTATAGTATTTTCTGCCTGCTTTCCATTTCTCTCTTTCCTGCTGGAGATGCAAGCTCTGCCTGTCATCCATGGATGTATAAGGCATGGCATTACAGAGCCCTGATAATCTCCCTGTAATAACAGGAAAAGAGTCCTGCCTTCACACAATGCCATGCACACTTCTGTCACTATATAAAAATGTTATCAGTGCTGCTGGGATTTTGTCCTGCCACCTCTCTGTATGCACAGTCACCACACGCAGTGTTGATGATTTCAGTTAATGGCTGGTGTTGTGACTCATGAATATGTCAATTAGGCGTAAAGGTTTACATAGGAGTGATTGCAAAGGTATGAAGTTCATGAATGGTAGGGACCACTGTTTGCCAAGAGCAAACAAACTGCAAAGGCTTTTTTCTGAGAAGATATGAGGTTGAGTCTACTAAGGTAAACACATTTAAGGCCTGATTTTCAGAACTTTTTAGCATCTCCAATTTCTGTTGAAGGCAGAAATTGTGGCTGCTGAGCATCCCAAAATACATACAGTTTTATTGAGCCTTCCTTATAAGCTTGTCCTTTTTACATGTGTTGGTAAACCTATTGGGAGCAGGGGGACAGGTAAGTTTTTTCTAGCCTTATGCTATGGCCATATTATTGTATTTGATCAGGTATATAAGAAATATCCACAAATGTCCACAATTATTTACACCCCGCACAGCTGGCCTCTTTCTTAAATTGCCTTTACAATGGGACCAGATAACATTTGCAAAATCTCTGAATGTACTTTTTTTCAAGTATATTTAAAAAAATGTTACCAAGGAGCCTAAATATATTTTTCACTAGTGATTTGGGCAGTCTTAGTGTCTCAGAAGGTCCTAGGAGTCACAATCACTTAAGCATAATTTTAAATTTACCCTTATTATTATTACAGATGGTTGCTACTTCCAGGGTGATTAATCTCATCTTTAGTCAGAAATCCAAAGCACTCCAGATAACTGAAAGTAATCCAGCTGTTGCTATTAGGCCCTTTCCACTGATCAGCAAATTATGTGACTGATCCTTAAAAATACTGCTGGAGATACTGTTCCAGAATTCCATTATATCTGGATTCCGAATATTTATCCAAGGACTCCAGCATACACTTAAAAGATAAAAGTCATAACAGTAGGTACAGGGTCAATCACTGAATCACAGAACTTCCACATATGGGGAAAACAATAAAAAAGAATCAAACTGTAGAGCTGTTTCTTGAACTTGTATGTCCAGAAATTTCTGAAACTGATTCTAGCAGTAACACTAGATGTGGTGGGTTAGCCTTGGCTAATAGTCAAATACTCACCACTCACTTGCTTATTCTCTCTGTCTTGGGTTGGGGAGAATTTAGAAGGAAGGTGAGAAAACTTTTTGAGAACAGGACTTTCAAGACTTTCTTGGATCAAGATGATGGTCATTTAATAGGGAAAGCAAATGTTGCATGCAGAAGAAAAGTAAAAAGAGGAAATTGTGCAGTACGTCCCATTGGCAGGAAGATCTTTAGCCACTTCTTGGAAAGCAAGAACTCAGCACACCTAAAAGTGCTTGGGAAGAACACCATAATCATATATGTCCCCCTTCCTCATCCTTTCCTTGAGCTTTTATTGTTGACTGTCTCATATGTTGTGGAATACATTGGATTATGTTGTGAATATGTTATGGAATGTGTTTGATTTAACAACACCATGTACTGGTACAGATTAGGGGTAGACTGACTGGAAAGCAGCTCCATGGAGAGGGACCTTGGTGTCCTGGTGGACAATAAGTTATCCATGGAACAGCAATATGCACTTGTGTGAATACTAGGTGTTCCTGCACTGGCAGTGGTGTGGGCCTTAATGATCTCCAGAGATCCCTTCTAACCCCCACCATTCTATGACTCTATGATACCTTTGGTCAGTTTGGGTCTGCTGTCCCAGGTACGTCCACTCACAGCCCCTTGTTCACCCCCAGCCTACTCATTAAACGTGTGCAGGGAAAGAAGGGCAGAGAGGGAAACAGGGAGAGAGCTTTGATGCTGTGCAAGCACCATTCAGCAGTAGCTAAAACTTTGGTGTGTTATCAACACTGTTTCAGCCACAAATCCAAAGCACAGCACCTGATGGGCTGCCATGAAGAAAGTTAACTCCATCCCAGACAGACCCAGTACACTTGGAAAAGGTCTATTAAACAATTTTGCTTCTAACCAGATGAGACAGTATTTGCACTGAAACCTGAATCATACCAAAAGACTTCCTTGCTAGTCTCTTTTAATTTCAAGAATATATTAATGTCAAACATCATTCAGAGGTTTTCACCCTGTGATGAGCACCCTGAGATGCTTCTATTAAATAAAGCTGATATATGAAAGTCCCACATAGAAAGGAACTGCCAGAATTGGAAGGAATAAATAGGTCAAATACATAACTTTGCTACCGTTGTTACTCATTATTATTCTTTATTTTACCTTTTTGCCATAGAAATAAATTCAAATATCTGACATTTTTCTTTCTGACTTAGATACTACATATTGTATTTAATACAAAGTAGCCTGATTTCTCCAAAATATAATTATTCTAAGAAAGCTGAAAATAGGAAAATAGTTCATTCTCCAGTTGAATTAAGAGAAAATTTTCAAGAGACAGTGGATGATTCACAACAAAAAGTAGTAAGAGAAGCTGTATCTGTGAACTAGAAGATTACTTGCATTTCTCTGTTAGTAGGTACAGAGTAAAAGGGTGATTTTAAATTGCTGCTAGTCTGTATCCTGAAGATTTGATAATGGGAAGAAGATATGAAGTAAGCTATTCTGATAATAAGAAAATTAAAGCTTTTAGAGAAAATAGGGAGAGGATATTTTTATTCACATGAGAGAGACCCTTCTTTCTAAGTGTAGGGGAAAGCACTAAGCAATCATTTCTCTAACTTTTATCTAGATTATTAAGACAAGGACCATTTTAATAAGCATGCAGAATTGAGAGTTTTATTTGGGATTATATTTTGTCAAACTAGACACAGGGCAGAGGTTTCTGTGGCTCAACTCCATGCCACTGCAATGAAAACCTCTCCAAAAATGAATGTTAATTACATATTTCAGTTGTTGATATTAAAAGCATAGAAAGTATGCAAAGTTCAGAAAAAATAGATGCCAAATTTTTTAAGTGACTTTTTAACCTTTCTTCCCAAAATAAATGTGATTTGTTCTTCAGTTGATTGCCATGTAGTAAACAACTAAATGACAACTACCCAGGTTGTGTACTGACATGAACTGAAGTTATCCTAGGAAAGCAGTGCTAAAATATAGCAACAATCACCAACCAACCTAAAAAAGACATGCAGAAGTTAAGAACCAACAAAACTGAAGGGAAATCCAGAATATGGCACATATAGGGAAGTATCCTGAACTGGTGGAGGAAGAAGCTATCAAAGCCTTTAAAAATATATTCCCTTCTGTAACTAAGAAGGAATTTTTGCTGATTACTTGTTTGATGACCCATTGACAAGAAAAGGAAGCATTCAATTTCCTGCACCTTTCACTTACTTTAATGAGGTGCTGATCTCAGTCAATAAATTTATGGTTGTATTTCATACTTAGGACAGATCCCCAGTTTTTGAATGGTTTCACATGATATGGATAATGTTGCAATGCGGCAGTTGAGAACTGACTTTAACCAATAGCAGAACCAACTGACTTAGGCTTTGTCTCTACTGTGTTACTCTACTTCAAATAACAAGGAAGAAACAATGGCACTATAACCTCTACAGTCCCAGCATTTACCTATAGCTTATCCTCTGTCTTTATCTGTATCAAAGTCTATCTCAGCACTACATCCCAGGCACTTTAATATAGCTTGAAAAGACTCAGGCCTAAGTCCTCATTAGGAATATATATACCCCTCCTGGCAACCACATGCAGAGCTATTTTAGAAGTCTAGTTTTTCTTGTTCAGCAAACCTCATATTGCAATATGGAGAAAATTCTTTGTCCGCTCAGCCTGAGGCAAGGTGCCATTTAGTGGTTGCATCTATATATCACTAAAGGAGAGGACAGAAGAGGTAATATCCAGCCTGCTATTTCTCTGCAGTGTCTGTGATGGGCGAGGGTGCAAGGCCAAGGATGGAAACTGAACTGACAGGGCCCTGGCTCACAGGCAGGAAAGCTACGAATTGATCTGGAAAGGTAACAGAGCCACTCTGTACAACTGAAAAGAGATGGAAAGTCAGGATTTAAAGTTCAGTATAAATCTGGCTCTGGAAAAAAAAAAAAACAAAACAACTTAGAGAGGAATATTACAAGTAGGGTAAGGGATCAGGAATGGTATTGTTTTCATGTACATACACTCCCACAGTTAATAAACTAGTGAGAGAAGGCAGATACTAGAGAACAGCAGAAAATAAAAGCCATAAAGAGAGCATTACTTTTAATATACATATCTGTCAATCAAACACTCGACTGGTAGTTTTAAAAGGTAACCTGATTTCTTGGCCATTAGCATAGCAGAATGCATCATGGGGAAAATGAATCCAAGTTCAGTTGTCTGAATATAATAGAAACTTGGCAGGAGAGATCTAGTAACAACTATAACCTCGTTAGGAAAAACAAAGAAGAAAAAAATACAATCTTCCAGTCCACTTTGGAAGATCAGCCATTTTTATGATCTTAAAAAAAATGAATGCATGGATCATGATTATGAATTAGGACAAAAGTCAATTAGGACTAAAGCCTAAAAAGAAGTATTGATGGGATATTAGTGCCCTTCAGTTTTACTATAGCTCAAAGCATCTAATATGAGTAAGTAACTTTTATTTTCCCCACTTCTATTGAACTGTTTTCACTGCCACTCCATGACTGCAAAGCTACTAAGTACACTAGGGTAGAGTTGATAAACAGATCATTGACATAATCAAAATTAGGACTAAAATGCAAAACTACATGCAAAAGATTTAGGTTCTCATTATGATTTTAACAAAGTTATACTATAAAGCCTTTAATTTTATATGGGAGATGATGATATTAAGAGACAATGAGGAACAATGTCTTATATAGCAGAATAATGCCTGTATTAATTGCATAAGGAACAAAAATACTCATTTCAAAATACAGAATTTTCAAACTAATTTTCTTTATGTTCAGGAGATTTGTGGGTAGAGTATCTTACTACACTTTGTCTAGGTTAGAAGAACCATTTTTGATATGATTATCTTTCTAAGATCTTCTCATTCATAGCTTTAACTCCTATATTTTGACTGGAAGAAATATTTCACAATTCACTTCTGATAAGAAAACATCATATGCTAATGCTACTGATGAAAGCTACTGCAAACATTAAAAGTTATTTGCTGCTCAGCTTCATGAACTAAATTCAATTCTACTGTACATTGAATTTATAAGATAAATCATAGAATCATAGACTCAATAGTTTGGTTTGGGTTGGAAGGGACCTTAAAGATCTAGTTTCCATTGCTCTGCCATGGGCAGGGATACCTCCCAGTAGATCAGGTTGCTCAAAGACTCATCCAGCCTGGCCTTGAACATTACCAGGGATGGGAAGTCCACAGCTTCTCTGCACAACCTGTTCCCCTGTCTCACCACTCTCATTGTAAAAAAATTCTTCTTTTTATCTAATCTAAATCTACCTTCTTGCAGTTTAAAAGCATTACCTCTTGTCCTGTCACTACACGCCTTTGTAAAAAGTCCCTCTCCAGCTTTCTTGTAGGCCCTCTTTAGGTACTGGAAGGCTGCTATAAGGTCTGCCTGGAGCCTTCTCTAGGCTGAACAAGTCAGCCTTTCTTCATAGGAGAGGTGTTCTAGACATCTGATTATTTCTGTGGCCCTCCTCTGGACCCACTCTGACAGGTCCATGTCTTTGTTATGTTGAGGGCCCCAAAACTGAACACAGTACTCCAGGTGGGGTTTCACAAGAGTGGAACAGAGGGACAGAATCACCTCCCTTGACCACACTTCTTTGACCTTGGTCACACTTCTTTTGATCCAGCCCAGGATGCAATTGTCATTCTGGACTGCAAGTGCATGTTGCTAGTTCATATTGAGCTTCTCATCAACCAGCATGCCCAAGTCCTTCTCTGCAGGACTGCTCTCAAACCACTCATCGCTCAGCCCAGCCCAGAGTTCGTATTGTCTCAAGCAATATTCAGAACCTTGCCCTTGGCTGTGTCGAACTTCATGAGGTTTGCGTGGGCCAACCTCTCAAGCCTGTCAAGGTCCCTACAGCTGTCATCCCTTTACTCCAGCATGTTGACCACACAGCTGAGTATAGTGTCATCAGCAAACTTGTTGAGGGTATACTCAATTTCGCTGTTTATGTCACCGATAAGGATGTTAAACAGTGCTCGTCCCTATATACCGACCCCTGAGGAATACCACTTGTCACTGGTCTCCACTTGGACAAAAAGCCATTGACAGTAACTTTTTGAGCACAACCATCCATCCAATTACTTATCCACTGAATGATCCATCCATCAAATCCATGTGTCTCCAATTTAAAGACAAGGATGTTTTACAGGATTGTGTTGAATGCTTTGCATAATTTCAGATATATTACATCAGTTTCTCTTCCCCTATCCACCAATTCTGAATTTCATTGTGGAAGGCCACCAAATTTGTCAGGCATGATTTGCCCTTAGTAAAGCCATGTTGGCTGTCACCAATTATCTCCTTATTCTCCATGTGTCCTAACACAGTTTCCAGGAAGATCCACTCTATGATCTTGCTGGATACAGTGGTAAGACGGACTGGCCCATAATTCCCTGGATCTTCCTTTTTGCCCTTTTTACAAATGTGGGTTATGTTTCCCCTTTTCCAGTCAGTGAGAACTTCACCGAAATGCCATGACTTTTCAAATATTATAGATAGTGGCTTAGCCACTTCATTCACCAGTTCCCTCAGGACCCACGAATGCATCTCAATGTGCAACTTCAGGTTCTATAGATGGTCTTGAACCTGATCTTTTCCTACAATGGGCAGTTCTTCATTCTTCCAGTCCCTGTCTTTGCCTTCTGCAACTTGGGTGCTGTGGCTGGAGCGCTTGCTGGTGAAGATCAAGGCAAAGAAGTGACTGACTACCTCGACCTTTTCCATATCCCAGGTATACCAGGCCTCACTCTCCTGCAGGGGACCCACAGTTTTTCTGTTATCACCGATGTTCTTATAGAAGCTTTTCGTATTGCACATGAAATCCCTGGCCAGATTTAATTATATCACGACTTTAACTTTCCTAATCTGATCCCTGTCTGTTTGGACAATTTTTCTGTATTCCTCACAGGCTATCTGTCCTCGCTTCTAAGCTCTGTAGACTTCCTTTCTGTGTTTATCTTTGTCCGGGAGCTTCTTGTTCATCCTTTCAGGACTCCTGGCTTTTTTGACTGAGTTCCTTTTTGTTGGGATGTATCACTCTTGAGCTTTCAGGAGGTGATCCTTGAATATTAAACAGCTTTCTTAGGCCCTTCTTCCCTCCAGGGCTTTATCACATGGTAATCTACTAAGCAGATATGCGAAGAGGCCAAGGTCTGCTCTCCTGAAGTCCAGGGTAGTGAGCTTGCTGTGCATCCTCCTTGCATTATTCCTTCTTCCCTTATTAAACTAAAGATCCTGCATGCCAAAAGAAATGTGAATGTCCTTGTAAACAAACTTTTGCTCTATTGCTTCTATGGGAAAAATAATGCTAAAACAATGACATTTAACACATCTGTCAGTTTCCTTTCCCATGTAATGACCTTAGAATTTTAATTATGTGGCAACCCATATTGTTGAGACATTATCATACTATTGAAACTCTAGGCAGGTAGAGAACTATTTTTATAAAGAATAAGTTAAATTCAGTTCAGAGACTGAATTTCTTTGGTATAATAGGATAATTACATGAAACTGAACAAACTCTTTCTGCTGTCTCCATCTTTATCTCCTGGGCCTTAACCCCAAGTTTCTGTATGAACCTACTCAATTTTTGTGATAGAGTTTCAAGACAATTCTGAGTGAACTGGAATGAGAAAGAGCACAGAACTAATACAGAAACCCTAAAAGGTCAAATGTAAATCTTTTAGGTTATTTCACTTTCCAAGTCCCAGCAAGGAATTTAAAAAAAAAAAATAAAAAAATTGTCTATTAAAATGTTAAACCACACAGACAGCTGGATTTTAACTTCTAGCACAGCTGTGGAGAACAGCGATTTTAAGAAGGCACAGTAGCAGATAACCTTTATGAGGAAAGGCAGTACTTCTTTGATAAAAAAGATCTGACAGATTTGCTGGCACATTTATAATTAGCTATGCATCACCTATCATTCAACCT
>JANHGN010025133.1:32412-47454 GCA_024605025.1 Megaceryle maxima | reverse complement strand
CCTCTCCTGTGAGCAGAATAAACTTTTAGCTAAGGCAGCTTTCTGCTACTGATTTAAGGTATCAGGGTCTTTCAGGCCCATATTGCTCAGAAGTTTGACTAGATATCTTTGTAGGTCCCATTGAATTGAAATATTATTCTCTCCTCTAATTTTATTCTATTATTTATTCATTATTTATCCCATTGATTTTGCTGGATTGATTCCTCATATTCATAGGAAAATAACGAGTGCTTTTTGAAGTTAAAATTTGTCATAATTACAAAATTGTTACTTGACTTTTAAGCATTTTCTTGAAGATCTTCAGGGTCCTGTCCAACCCCTAACACCCTATGAACAAATGGCGACTCTAATATTGAATTGGGCAGTGTACTGTTTTATCTTGTGTCAGAATTGTGGCATTACCATTATTAAATGCTGTAAGTGATGGAATTGATCCTGTTTATTAAATATGGGCTTATTGCCTAGTACTGAGCAGAGTCTGGGTCCTGGATGATGAGAGTTCCTGGAAAACACCTATAGCTTCCTTACAGTGTATGGGGATGAGGGATGAGTTCCTAGCAAAACAGATTTGAGATGTTTAATACAAAAGCTTCTGAGAGGGAAAATGGTTAAGAAAATGAAATCTTAGGCACATGAGTTTCAGTGTGGTGCCCTGAAATGTGTTGTGTACTGTCTTCATTTTTTTACTGCAGTGCTGTGGCCCTTACCATGGAATCACAGAATCATTGAATCATTTTGGTTGGAAAAGACCTCGAAGATCATTGAATCTAACCATTATGGTACAAGCTATTGGTGATCTTGCTCAGATCAGCTTTTCTGTCTACAAGGGTGACATAAATAAGAACTCTTTACTCAGTGATTGTATCTCTTTGTTTCTTCCAATCAGGACAAATGGCTTTCAGACGTGTAATAGTCTGAAAGGATGGTAGTTCCTCTGAACTGCCACATGCAAACACGTGCACCTGACTAATTTTTACACCTGACACTTTTTACAAGGGCTTGAAGCAATAGAACAAGGGACAGTGGCTTCAAACTGTAAGAGGGTAGATTTAGATTAGAAATTAGGAAGAAGTCTCACTGCAAGGGTGGTGAGACACTGGAATAGATTGCCTAGGGAAGCTGTGTTTGCTCATTCCCTGGATGTGTTCAAGACCAGGTTGGATGAGGCTTTGAGCAGCCTGATCTAGTGGAAGGTGTCCTTGCCCATGGTAGAGGAGCTGGAACTAAATGATCTTTAAGGTCCCTTCCAACCCAAACCATTCTATTATTCTATGACTACAACTGCATTTCATAGATAGTGCCTTTTAAGCCGTGGCGAGACGTGGGGGTGCAATAGCCTTCTCTAGCACAAATATTACAAATTTCTTCAAAGATCGTGACTGTTTCCTGAGTCTCCATACCAATGAATTAGGGTGCCATGAGGGAGTTAACATATTGTAAATCTTCTGGTAGCAATGTGTTCTTCTGTTCTTGCATTTTTATTCTTAGTTTTTACAGGATTTGTGGACCTATTGTACTTGCTGTAACTTGGGGGAAGACACTTAAAAGGGGAAAAGACTGCTGTGTCTGACCATCAAATAATAGCCCTCATTGCTGAGAGGTGGAGAATCTGCTGGTTGAAGTCCTCTTCTTCCTTGCCAAAGAGTGATAATGCCATTCTCCTTTTACTGTCAACTTCTAAAGGCAGATACTGAAGGACATGAAAAAGTAATTTACATAATTTTTTTTCTACTCTTTTCCTCAATTTACTAGCAGGCTGGCTATAGCAAGTAACTGAAGCAGGGGATTTGGGTTATGCTTAAGTTTCATGTCTGTGTTTTTACTCTTCTAACTCAGCTGTACTCCACTTAAGGAGAACCTCACTTCTCATGTAGTACCATCATTGCAATTTTTTGATGTGATGCTGCCAGTCACAGTAGGAGTCTGCACAGAATTCTGTGGAATACCATTGTCACTGGTGCAAGGAATGTGTTCAGCAGCTGATTAACTACACCCAGTTATGTAATGGTAAGGGAAAACTGCTTAATTCAGCTCTTCATCAGCTATTAAGAGCATAAAATGTATCTATGCATGTTTTTATTTTTTGTACATCACTGGTCCCATTGTGGCTGTCTTTTACTGTCCCACAGACAGCTGCCCTTGTTACTCAATTTTGATTCATGTTTTCTGGAATTTGCAACTTTTTTTTTCCAAGTGAGGCCCAGCCTGTTTCTTTAAGAAACAGGTCTGTTGTAACTAATAACTCATTGAAGCTTAAATAAAGCTTAATAAAATTTAATTTAAGCTTAAATAAGCTTAAATAAAAGGTTTTCTCTCTCTTCTTCTTAATTCACTTATAATGCTACAGAAAGAAATCCACAAACAGCAACAAACCAAACCAAGCCAATGAGCCATACAAAAAAAACCCCACTAAACACACCCAATCAGAATTTGGTCAGACTTCAGAATTCATTTCAAGAAATTAAATTTCTTACTGTTCTGTATATGTTCTATTCATCTCACTGCAAAAGGATATAATATTGGTAGCAAGGCTCAACTATAAACATAAGAATATTATATTCTGACTAAAATTGACCACACTTAGCCACAGAGCAATAAATAGAACAACATGCTGTGTGCCTTATGTAGTGTCAGCTGTCACTTAGTCATATTACTCAGTAAATATTTGCAAGATATCTGTAAGAACAGATGAAATTAGTATTTTTCTGAGTTTCTGAACTGTTAGATATGAAAGATTCAATAGAATTTGAGAAATGCTTGTGGCAACTGTATCTACATAAGTATCTGCACAAATGAATGTTTCTGACTCAAACTTTCCCACATGAAGAGAAATTAAATGATAGTTCACACTTTGCTAGAGCCTTATGTACCAAAAAGATTGAGAAATTTAAGGATTCACAGATACTAAATGAACAGGGAAAGAAAATAACAGACTGCATGTAAAGCAGTCCTAGAGCTGCATTCAGTAGATAGCAAAATTATCTCTGTATGTGTTCTGTAAGCAGTTTGCAGGCACAAGGACCCTTTATTATTTTGTTTACTTTTTTGGTGACTGGTTGACTTGAAATGGGAGATGTTTTTAAATTTTCTTCAGTTAGTCACCATCTATTCCCAATAGTTGTGTAGACAAGTATTTGTCTACACGCAGCAGGATATATATATCTGCACTCCCTGGTTTTAGTCGCACTTCACAGTCTCACACAGCCAGTAAGGAGCTGACAGCGCCCCATGAGAGAACTACTATGACTAGCAGCATGAACAGTGCAGTTAATATTAACAGCAATAGAGATACAAGTTCTTGTAGATTGCTGGTGATAAATTCACTGTCTGCAAAGCATGAGTAGGTATACCAAATGTGTTACATTAAAAAGCAGCTCAGTAAAATTTCTAAGTTTCCTGGGGGTATACTCAGAAAGTCCAGATCTTACCCAAAGGCATCCCTATGGGGGAGAAGCAAGATTCAGCCCATTGACTGATCCTAGGAGTCAGAGATGGTCAGAGATAGTATCTGCCCTGACTTGTCCATGGTGACATCTTCCCTGACATCCCCCCTTACTTAAACCATTTTTATAATACGTTCAGGGTGGATCTTGACTCTAGTCATAAATACCTTTATTATGATTGGTGTAAATTTCTCTCGCTTTTCTTTCGCAAACTCAGTGAGGGGGTGGTTGCACTTTGGGATGGAGGTGTCTTTTGGTACATTATGATGAGCAAAGTTCACACAAAGGATGGTACTTTGTCAAAAACTGGGTCAAACAGGCAGCTTGTCAGTTCTGTAGGACCACCAAGTTCCCATCTCTGTTGTAATCTCACAGGGACTAGCTGTCGCATCTTCATTCCACTTTGTCCCCCACGCTGCGTGCAAGCAGAGTTGCATAAGGAACTGTTGTGAAATGGATTCCTTGCATGCCAGTTGCACTTTATCCTGAAAGTTTATCCAATGTTATACCTTTCCTTAATGTGTGAACAGTGCTGCACCTTTAATATTATTTTAGTTTTTAAGTCACCTCCAGTCATTATTCCACATAAGACAAAAGCAGCTTAATGAAGAAGCAAAGGAATGCTGTGCAGAGAAGCAAAAGAAAACAAAGATTTAATCTCTACTTCCCATCATCAGGCACAGTCTGGCCCTTTCCAGGAAGCAGGGCTCCAAACATGTAGTGGTTGCTCCAGAGGACAAGCTGATTGCCCCCCCGGCCCCCAACTCCACCGCTCCCCTCCTCCTGCCCAGCTCTACCTGCCCCTGCCCGATCCCTCCCCGCTCTGCACAGCCCGACCCTCCGTCGCTCCGTCCGTCCGTCATTCCGTCCGTCCGTCCGGGGTCAGGTAGGGTGTGCCTTCCCTGGGGCGTTGTTTTCAGGGCGGGGGCGGGCTCGAGGGGGGAGCTCCCGGTGCCAGTGCCGGAGGGGCTGTCCTCGCCCCGCTTCGGCCAGGTCCGTCCCTGGGGCGGGCGCGGGGGAGTGTGTGGTACTGGGTGAGGGGCAGCGGGAGGAGACATAGCTACCGGGATGAGGAGGCGGCTCCCGGTGCAGCATTACTCGGGGAACCAGCCCGGGAGCGGGAAGCGAGCACTCTCTAAACCGAGGGTGGTTCCGAAGAGCGGTGGGTCCCCCACGTCCCCATCCCGAGGGGCTCCCCTCCATGCTCTGCCACCTCCCCGGGTGTGCGTCTCTGACAGACTGCTCAGAGTTTTCCGCCCCTGACTACCAGTTTGGGATGGTGTTTGGCTCGGCAAGGGCTGGCTTCTGCCGAAACAAGCCCCAAAGTGCTGTCCCAGTGGTTTTGGCCCGCAAGTGGGGGTCCCCAAGGCGGGCGGCTTGCCAAGCCGCCTGCCCGCCGCTGCGAGGATGGCAGGGATGCTGTGTGGGCGAGCCCTGGATGCTGGCTTTCTGGTGGTGGCTTTCGGGTGTGAGGTCCCGCTGGTGTCGGTCTGGTAGTCGTTTCTGAACCCGGGCTCCGGGCGTGCTGATCACCAATCACACGGAAAGCAGCTCATCGGTGTGTCCAGCCTGGACGGATGCCGCCCCGGCATCAGTCCTGGGAGGAGGAAGGGAACACAGGCCTTGTTTCTGGAGCACACGCCTCCAACTTCCCCTGGAGCCGGGCAAAATCATCTCCTGGGAGCCCATTTCTCCAGCCAGGACCTTTCTGTTCTTCCTGAAACTGGACGGATTCATCAGCTCGTGCCTCAAGGGGCCCAGGGTACCCTGCGCTGGGGTTGCTTCACCCTCCCCGCTGGAGCGATCACCCCTCATCACCTGGAGCTGGGTCAGGAGGGGTAGGTTTATTGGGCTATCGCCTCTGAGGCAGTGGGCAGCATTTATTGCCCAGCTCCTCCCGGCAAGTCCTCCCAGGGTCTAAGTAAGGCCTTGCTGACCCATCCAGTGGAGGGGGCAGCCCATGTCACGCTCCTCGCAGCAGCTCAGCCCTGTGCTGCATCCTCTGGCACCAGCTGCTGCCCTGCAGAGCGTCCCCACCCTGGTGCGGATGCTGCATGGCCCCCCGGGAATGGCGCAGAGCCCCGCACCACAGAGCATCCTCCTCCAGCTTGTGGCATGGTGAACCCAGGGAAGGTGGTCCATCTTGGGGCTGTGATGCTCCAGGGGCTCCCATGGTGCTGGGGAATGTGAGGTGAAGCTGGGTGCAGGCATCCAAGGCTTTACCATCCTGCAGCCATGGGTGGTACACACTCTCCACCTCTGCAAAAGGAGAGAGCATCTGTGCATCCTGAGGGATGTGGCAGCAAGGCAGCAAGTGGTTCTGTTGGAAGATGCACTGGATGCTGCTCTGCATCTTGAGGGGCCAGGGATCCCCGAGGGTGGATAGGATGGATAGCAGCACCTAGTGCAGACCAGATCCAGCTGTAAGCAAGCAGCCTGGGGATGGATGGAGAGCCCTGCGGGAGGTGAAAAAGGCACCCAAAAATCTCTGTGACCTATTCTGTGCTTTTTAAGAACATTTTCATAGTGGTCTCTGGGAGGATGTGGGAGGTCTGAGCTCACTTTAAATGCAGGCCAAAGAAGGGTAGCTCTGCTGTGAAATTCAGGGCAAGCCCATGCAGGTGCTAAAAACGCTGCCAGACTCTATTGGGGTGGGCTTAGCAATGCTCAGACCCTGTGCTTCCTGAGCCCCTGGTCTGTGGGGCTGTGTCCAGTGCCTCCAGCCCAGGTTAGTGGGTACAAATGGAACCCTTGTCTCCTATTCATTCTTTTTGCAATGGCCCCAGGAGAGCGTGGGCTTGTTTCGGTGCTGGAGATGGCTGCCGCCCTCTTGATCAGCATGCCTGCATGGTGAGGCTGGGGTGCTGCAGCCACCTCTGTGTGCATGGTGTCGCTCCCATGGGGCAGAGCCTGGGGAGGGGAAACAAGCGTCCCTAGACGTTCTTTCTGCCAGAAGCACTGCTTCTTTGTTCTTCTAGTTGCAGAGGTGAAATAATGGTGCTAAGATGTGTCTGTCATCCATCATAGCACCTTCTGATCTATCCTTCCCTGCATGGAGGCTGCGGGGATGACAGGGATTTGTGGCAGGCGGGGGGACAGTGTTTGTGTCCACAGGGTGAACCCTTTTCTCCCAGCTCTGGGATAGTGATACTTGGGGCAGGGATGGGGGCATCCTTCATCTCAGCATCCCATCCAAGCACAGCAATGCCCATCCCCACCAACATGATCGCAGGTTGAGGCTCTTGCCTTTCCATGCTGCAGAAATGGGTCCACTTTTCATCAGGTGGGCAGGCAAGCTGGTGCTGGCACTTCTCCAGTTGGCTGTGGGGAAACCAGAACCCTGAGTGTCCTCAAGGGGCTGTTTTCTGTCGAGAAGGGACTATGGGATTTTCTAGCAAGCAGGTTCCCCCCATTCTGGGGAAAGCCTGTCAAGACTCAGCACACCAATTGATGAGGAGTCCTTTACAGGACCTATGGACAGCTGGTGACTTTCTAAATGAATCAAGCACTTCAGAGTGAAAAAAACCAAATGTGTTCCTCCAAAACTGGCAAAATGAAGTGCTTTCAATTTTCCACCTTATTTTTTAAGTGGCTTCTTTTCTTTGCTGAACCCCAACTCTGGCTTGGGGCAGGCTTTATGTTGAGACATGCAGAAGTGCCATTCCCCAGCTGGAGGAATGTGTTTCCAGCCTCCTTTGGTCTGGCATCAGCCCATCATCACAGTCTCATAGTGTGTGCCAGCCCCCGAGTTTTGCCATGCAAGGGTTGGCATCACGTCCACTGGCCTGATGTGAGTGTGCAATGAGGAAAACAGCATGGAACAGAGGAAGAGAAAAAGGTTCCGTGTGCGAGCGTAACCAGACAGCCTCTTTGAGGAAGGGGTTAATCTCAGAGCTTCAGATCTGGTATCCTCTTGCTGGCTGGTTTGGGTAAAAGCTTTTTTGGCTCTGTTTCAAGGGCAGCGGCTGGAGGATGACTCAGGCGTCCCTGCCACCAAGGAATAACCCTTTTGTCCAGATTTTCCCAACCCAAGGTGATCATTTCCTGAAAATCCAAGTGTCCTGGAGGACCCCTGGACTTGGGAAAAACTGCTTCTCAGCAGTCTTAGGACCTGCTTGTCCTTAGGGAATTGGGCGGCCATATCTTCATCATGGGTGCTGGGTGATGCTGAAGCACCTGTGTGGGTGTTCTCAGAACGGGCACATGTTGTGGTGGATACGTCGGGAACAACCAGCACAGCCTGTCTACACTCAGCTCGGGGTGGGAAGGGAGCAGAGTCTTTTCTTAAAAGCCACTAAATGCTAATAAAAACACCGCATGCAAGTGGATGTAGCAAATGCTCTGCTTATTCCTGATGTTAACAACTGAGCTGCTGCTAGTGGAAGGGTTTCTCATCTCCGTGATGTGCATGGTTTGCAGCTCCCCACAATGTGTTTGTAGTGAACACTGTATGACCACTGCACTCGTGGAAACACCGAACCGTAACCAGCATGGGGCTGCTGCTGGGAGTCTCTGCCTTGACAACTTGAAGTCTTCCCAATTGTGCAAACACACCATGATGTTGGCTCTGTCTACCATGATGTGTTTGCACATCTCTGATTGTGACATCTTTTCTTCATCACCCCTGTGAAGATTTTGGCGGGGTTTGCCTCTGGCAGCCAAGTGAATCGTTCGGAGGATGCTTCCACTCCAGCACAGCCTGACTCTCATTCCTTTTATCTGCAGGGCAAGAGCCACTCACCTGGCTGCACCATCCCCTTCCCAACACCGCCAGATGTGCCTCTGAGTTATGCTGTGCAGGGGATTGGCTCCGGGGGTAAGGAGGCAGGAATGGCCGTGACAAAGGTCCAGGGCTGCCCAGGGGACTACAGTTGTGATGGTGACATGTCCGTCCCTGGCACAGGTCATGCTGGCTGGTGGCGAGGCCAGGCCAGACAGGCTCTGTGCTGCTGAGGGATGGTGTGTAACCACTCTCTCCCCTCTGACCCAGGTGATGTTAGGAAGCCAGATGATCGTGATGATGTCCCTTCTGTCCGTTGTGAAATGACAAAAATGAAGACTTCTTTTAATGGCTGCAGATAAGGGCATCCAAGTTTCAGTGTCTGAAGCAAACATCTCTTCCCTTTTGTGTGTTTTGGGAAAGCCCCCAGGAGAGCCCCTCCTGGTATGCAGGCAAAATGGATGGAAGGCCTGGAAAAAGTTTTGAGGTTTCAGGGTGAAATTATTTCATGCTGGGAAGCCTAATCCATCTCTGGAATGACCATGCTTGGGGCAGGAGCTGGACCAGAGACCTCCAGAGATGCTCACAGTTTGACTTGCTCTGTGCCTCTGGCATTCCTTCAAATATGGAAACAATTCACAATTTAAAGGCTTTCATTTGGCTGATAACATGGGGAGAATGTTTAGGGAAGCTGTAAAGAGAAGACCCCAGGTTATCTGTGAAATCAAGCCCTTTCCTGTGCCAGTGATCTCCATGGGGTAGACAAGCCTCTCCACTGTGACTGCCCATGGCCAGTCCATGACACGTACCTCAGGAGTCTTGGGAATCTGCAAAGTCCAAAGCCAGTGGGCAAAATCCATATGTTTCTGACATCTCATGGCTTTGGGGATGAATCTCCCAATCTGGCTATGTTGGATTTGTGTCAGGGGAAGAGGGTGCCTTGGGGATGCTCAGGGTGGGCTCACTGCTTTTGTGCAGGGTGAAGGATCTTGCAGGACACCTGAGCCTGTGATGTGAAGAATGGTGATTGCATGGTGAGGTACAGAGAAGCAGCCCTGTAGCATCATTGGGGTTTTAGTGCCTCCTGATAAATCCACTTAGGGGGACCTCTTCAGACACCTTGCTGGTCTGGACACCTCGGTGACTCAGTTTCCCACCTGGAAAAGCTGTTGCCTCTCCAGGGAATTTTGACCACCAACACATGTCAGGGGATGGGTGAGTGAGGGACCTGAGGTTTCCTGTTTTTACTGCACAGCTTGGGTAGCTGTGGTCCCCAGGGACACACACCAATAGCTCCCCCTCTCACTCCCAGGACCTTTCCTTGCATGTGGGCTCTGTGCTGGGGGTCTGTCTTCCCAGCCAAGCAGCAGAAACGATGCTGTACCATGCTGATGTGTGTTACACCTCAGTCAAGGCTTCACTGGGTTCTGCTGGCCATCCGTACTCCTTCATCAGAGGACCAGGGTGCAAACTATGCCCAGATGCCAGGCATCCCAGCCTGTATGGTCCTTGTCCTTGCCTGGGGTTGCAGGGCAGCCTTTCAAGCATTTATGAGAGCCAACATGCCTGTTGTCGACAGCTCTCCCTGCCATAGCTAGAAAACACCCCAGAGTTTTGTGAGTAGAACTGACAATATCTGGTGAGACGTTTCTCCCTTGCAAACACACAGAAGTAGTTTTGCCAGCCCTTAAGTACAGGAAGAGGGACAATGATAAAGAAAGGATGGAAGGAAAAAAGAACAACCCAGAAGAAAGGAGGATGGCACCAAATTTGCTGACCTCCTTGCTCTTGGTTGCTTCTGGAGCAGGAGGAAAGTGAATTGGAGGAGACTGGCTGCTTGTGAACAGGCATGGTAGCAGGCCCAGACTGTGCAGACCCTGGGGTGTCCTTGAGCTGACCTCTGCTCTGGGGTTGTTTGGGCAGATGCATCCTTCTGAAAGGCACAGGGTGGACTTGGCCATGAGTGACATCCCCAGGAGCTGCTGATGGTATCTGCTGCTGGGGCTCAGCTCTGGCTCAAGTGTTTTGATATTGGTGCATTACATCACTCCCGATCTATGTAGTGTGACTAGTGTTTTGGAGAGAGCATGTTTGGCTCTCCAAATCCCATCCTGAGGACCTAAACTAGACCAGTCCAATGGACTTAATCCCTGTCCTTCCCCAGAGGTGAGGAAGGACCAAAGATTCCACTGCGGATGGTCTGTTTCATCCTGGTGGCTGCTCCTAAGGCTTCTTAAGCCCACCAAGGACTTCTCGTGTGCAGTGCAACCTCAGCACTTTGTGACTGGGCAGCACTCTGAAAGTTTTAAAAACTCATCACATGTGGTTTTCCCCAAGGAAACACCAGCTGCTGTGTCTCCCTGGGAAGGACATGTGGCTTAGCTTGCTGTGACCTAAATGAAATGTCTGCTTGTCTCCAGACAAGGTCTCCACTGGGTACCCAAGCCCCCAGAGCTGCCTTTTCCACCCTTGAGGATGCTGGGGTCCCTCTGGGCATGTCAGAAGAGGGAGGAAAAGGAGAATTGCCAAGCTTCCCCCCCTCACCAACTGATTTGTCCTCAAGGAGATTAGTTCCCTTCCCTGGCTTACTGGGGGATTTGTGGCTGCTCCATCTGCTCAAGCTCAGCAGGTCAGCGGGTGCTGGGGAGGAGCGGCTGGAGCCCAGCTGCTGTCTCTGCTCCCAGGCATCCCAGGCAAAGCCACCCCTGGGTCTGCACCCTGGATTGGGCATTTCTGGCTATATCTGTCGGAAAGGAGCAAAAACTACCGGAGCTATGTGGATGAAAATCCTGCTTGCTGTGTGGCTTAGACCCGAGGATGTTTGTTGATGGAGCTGACAAAAATTGTGCGGAGCAATGGCAAGTTTTTTAAGTTGTCGTTGGCCTGTAGAAAGCCTTGAGGATGTTCTAGGACATCCTCTTACACCCAGGATGGTCCCAAGGAGATGATTGGCCTGTTTGGCATTTGGGAAAGCAGACAGGTGGGTGGGGAGGAAAGCATCTCACGGCAGGCTTTCCCAGGGGGACCCATGACATATATGCCAGGGCTTTGATGGTAAATGGGGAGAGTTTTCTGGCTCACAAGAGCTTTTAGAGCCAGGTTTTCTGGAGGGGAAAACTGGGAGGTGATAGGGTTGATATGAGGCTCTCCCTTCTCCTGCTCCATCACTCCCATCTTGTCACCAGGTGCTGGTTGAATGTGGTGGGTAGCAAAGAGGCCGGAGGTAAGTTACGGAAGAGAAGATGACAAGCAGAGGCTGAATTTATAGGGACTGACTGAACTAGGTTTGTGGAAGTGGTGAGGGGGGCTGCTGGGTGATGCCGGGGGCCAGGGCTTTGCTGAGTGCCATTCCCTGTGATGTGGGGACCACAGGACATGGGAACTCTGGGCCCAGATCCCAGCTGATAGGAAGTCTGGTGTGCCTCTGGACCCAGGAATGTGCTCCCCTCATAGCACTGCCTTTTCATCAGGCATAAGGCCACATGAACCCCCAACAGACCCCCCTCCAGGGGTGCTCCTGGTGGGGCAGCTCTAGAAATCACTGTTTTCTCTTCTAACATGGCAGAAAATCAGAAAGAGGGGAGCTCCGGGCAGTGGAGACAAGATGCTGAGACACCAGCACTCTCCCCATCCAGATCACCCACTGCTACAGAGCCTGTGGGGAGGACCAGTTTAGGATCTCTGTCTCTGTTCTCCTTCTCTTGCTTTTCACCAGGAATACCGATGGAGGCTGCCAGGTGTCAGCTCAGAAATCTTTTAACTTTACTTTGTCTCCTCAAATGGACAATGTCTCCGCTCATTAGGTATCCACCCAGGGGGCAGATGTCAGCTCCGCTCATGGCTTTTCTCAGCTCATCTCTGCCAAGACTCTTGACGGCTTCAGAGCGCTCAGGTCCCATCACGTCATGCCGGTTCCTGCCTGCGGGGCTGCCCACTCTGCCTGCCTGGAGGCTGTGCTGTCCTGGCAGCTCACCTACGGCCCCCCCACCTTGGATTCACCACCTCCATCTCCAGAGGAGTGGGGTTTGAAAGGATGTTTTATTAAAAGTCTGGAAAATAATGGTCACCGGTGGCACACGTGTGGGGGGTGTGTGCGGAGCTAGAATCTGTCTTCCTTACCCAGGCAGCGCCTGGGAGGAGAAGCCATCTCTGAAGTCTGCCCTTTGAGGCTGATGCATCCCGACAGCTTGTTCACTGGGACATTAAAATCATTGCCTCTATCTGCGTAAAACACCCAGTAAGGCGGATGATGGGAACACAGGTCAGGGAAGGATCATTCTCCTCCCCTGCGCGATGAGCAGCAGCATTGCAAACCCCAAGCAGCAGAACAAAGCAGATCCCAGCGGCACAGGTACTGCTGCACCCTGGCTGGATGGGAGTGTGGTCCCCTCCAACACAAAGGGGGCTGGCAGCCTGGGGGGATAATGCAGAGGGAGCCATCTTGCTGAGGTTCCAATTTATTCGGAGTACTGTAGCTCAGGGATTTGGTGGAGAATATCCCCATCCCATCCCATCATCTGGTGCATCCTTCATCAGCTGCACATCCTGTGTTCCCAAGGAGCTTGAGTTTTCCCTGGGCGGTTGTAGCAAAGCAAGAGGACATCTGCAAGCTCTCCATGCTCTCTGCAGACCTTGGACCCTACACAGGTGCCCCATGATCCCAAACATAGGGCCAAGTAAGATGCCCTATGGTCATGAACAGGCAAGACCTTGCAGGTGAGGGGAAGCTGAAGTCCAGCGTGGCTGGCTGAGTTTGCAGGAGAGGCAGGCTGGGTGCTGGAGCTGGCTTTTTAAAAATTTTATTTGGAGGGGATGGTCTGGAGTAGGGGATATGGTAGGACCTTCTGGTATTTGGGATGGTAGGATAGGGCAGCGTGCCAGCGTCCTGAGGGAGCTGCTTCTGCATCTCTACCCCAGAGTAGGTGCAGAGATGGGGAGACTCTGGACAGGGCTACTGAAAATCTGATTTTCCTGAGCTAACTTTCCTTTGAGGGGACCTTAAAAATGTTTCTTGGTACGATCTGCTAGTTTGGACTAGGCAACAGGGCAGTGTGTGAGCTGGAGTGCTCTGGACACCCACCAAGGCAGTGCCAGGGTCAGACTCCGTGCTTTGGATGCCCACAGATGTCCTTCTGAAGAGTAGTGTTCACTAGCTTGCTCTTCCTGAGGGAGAAAGCCAGGGAGTTGTCACCGTCCCTTGGGACTGGGCAGAGGACCTGCTCACACTTGGACGCAGCTGTCAGCTGGGCATGAGTGGGGAGCCGTGCACAGTTTATTAATCTTTGCATCCTACTGATGCCACATGGTCAAACCCTTTTCAGAGAATGCTTAGCCACATCTCTGTGGTTCCTTCTTACCCACTCAAGACTAAATGCTGTCAAGTTTTGTGCCCCTTGGAATGAGGTGGCCAAGTCCTCCAGTGCACATGGTGACACCAGGCTGGGGGTGCTGCCAAGCACCTGGGAGTGCTGTCCTGCATGGGGTTCCTGCTGCTCAGGGTGCTTGATGCCTTTCTGGGGTGAGTTAAGGATGTTGAAATGTCATAGTCTACAAAGGTTGGCTTTTGCGGGCACAGGCCACATCAGTGCATTGGAATCCATTGCATCCCCAGTTGCTTTTACTGGGGAGCAATAGGTGTGATTTTGCTGTGATCTGGACAGCTCTGACACTTTGTTGTTCACAAGTGCTTCATCATCCTGGGTGACCCCTTGTGAACACTGCTAACCACATTTGCTAGTGGGACCTAGTCCATGAGAGCTAGCCATGCACAGATGATGCCATGCTCTCCATGCTCTCCACTGCCATGGATCAGGAGATAGAAAGCTTTTGGTGTGATAAGTTTGCTGCTATCTTTCTCACAGCACCAATGTGTGTTTCACTGGAGAAAAGAAACTAGGAAAAAAAATTGACTCTTCTGCTTGTACTGTCAGAGCAGACACAAGGTGCTGGAGCTTTAACTGCACTGGAGAGAGGATTTGGGGGATGATGGTGAGGATGATAGTTTATCAGCAGACCAAAAAGTTGCTTGTCTCTAAGCCTGTGATGATGCCTTTTAAGATGATTCCTGAGTGCCTTGTGTTGGTCACTGATGGGCAAGATTTCTGGGGACACAGGCAGCTGCCACAGCCAGTGCCTCTTTGGACATGGGGGTGCATCTGGATGGCTGTGCCTGGCAGAGGTCTTCTGGAAACAGTCCCGCAGGAGGTTGTGGGGGATGCTATGGTCAAGACATGCTTTGCATTGCTGAGGTTTCTGCTTGGAGGCAGCTTTTGCATTGAGGTGCACTTGTACCCTGGCTGGAACAGAGGTTGCCTCCAGCAAGGCACCAGTCCTCTGGGAAATGCAGTCTTGTCCATACCTGGAGATGACCTCTACCTTAATCACAGAGAACAGGAGTTAGGTGGCTAGACAAGCATGCATCTCTTCTGCATGGTTTGATCAACCTGCTCCTGTGCATCTCAGGGGGCTGTAAGACACAGACATAGTATTTTTTGAGACTGGCTTACAACTGGCTCTGCACCAAATGTTTAGAGGAAAAAGCTTTGCTGAAAGCAGGAGTTTCTTTCTATGTGTGGGTGTTTCCATGATGCACAGTGCAAGACCATGGGATTGTGGATGGGATCTTACAGCATGTTGATGTAACATAACAAGAAGCAGAGCTGCTGGGAGATGGACCAATGTTTGATTAAGAAAACTGCTGACAAATTATTTAAGGACACATTTCCTGAATGCTAAGCCTTGTCTTGGGATAAACTCAAACCTATGACCTGAGAGCCAAATAAAAGTTTTCTTTCTCTATTAAAGCCAACATGGCTTCATCAGGGGCAAATCCTGCCTGACGAATCTAGTGGCTTTCTATGACAAGGTGACTACCTCAGT
>JANHGN010025132.1:0-13865 GCA_024605025.1 Megaceryle maxima | reverse complement strand
AATTAAAATTTTAAAATAATCCAAAAAAACAAAAAAAAAATAAAATAAATTTTAAAAAAAAGTTAATAAAAAAAATCCGAAAATTTTTTTTTTTTTTTTTTTTTTTTTTAATAAGGATTTGTATGATATTTGGAAGTCTATGCATATTCTCCAGTTGCTTTCTTACAGAAAATAAACAAGTGCAATAAAATAATGGAGAGAGAAACAGTAAGAGTCTAAGACCAGTAGCTTGTAAGGAAAAGTATTTAAATCAGTAAGAGTTGCATATTCAGGGGGAAAGGATTAAAACCTTCTAATTGGAGACTTAATTTTTTCCTGCTGAGGCCACTTCAGTCAATTGATTTGGCCAAAGGTCACTGTTAGAGGATGATTTGCTCAGGAAAATCTCTGCTACTGCACCAGCTGATTGTGCTCTTTCCAGTATAAATAAGCAGGGGGAAAAGTGCCTGGAGGTATTCTTGGATCAAAAAAAATGACTTTACTAAATGTAACTTACAAAAAAATTCTTTGATTTTATCATTGTGAATTAAAAAAAAAAAAAAAGAAAGAGGAGGGGGGTGTTTGTTAAGTAAACAAAATTGAAAACAAAAGTATGGAAGAAATCTAAGAAAGCTTTGACTGATGTTTATTTGTTACTGTAATAAAAAGTTTTAAACTTATCTGTTGCTGGATATTTGTATGAAACCCACAAGACCTGTCACATATTTGAGTTTTATTTAAGGCTAGTGCTATATCTTATTAATAACATTTCTTTTCTTAAAAAAATGTATTTCTTAATCTTTATTTTCTCTGAGAAAGAATGTTTTTTTTAGAAACTCTGTCTATGCCTCAGAAGGAAGTCCCAGAGTTACTCTCTTATGCATGTCACCCTAATTCATGCTACAGAGAAATGGTTTCTTAGAAGCATATATTATTATGCATATTTATAGATATGTTATTTACCACATATTGTTAATAGCTATCTAATTACAGAAGAGCAGTATGGGTTTGACTTTGGATCCTTTCAGCTTGCAGCAGTCAGGAAGTGATCAGTCCAGTGGTGCTTTAGCTGGGAACATCAGTGAAAGCAGTGGACAGCAATGAGGTAAACTTGGCAAGAATGAATGGGAACACACAGACATATTGATGAGTGATGAATTTCTTTTGTAAAATAGAGGTAGCAATAAGTTTCTTGATAGAAAAAAATATTTAGCAAAGTTTAATAATAAATACAATAGTGGCTTAAGATTTGATGGCAAGGTACACTTCATTATTTATTTTGTAGAGGACAGGGTCAAACCAAACTGTTCTGTTGAGTCATGAGGTTCAGAAATTTGCATTCTAAACTTATTCTCAGAGGGTAGTTTAGCTGCAGCAGGATCCAGACTTGGTCAGTGGCTTATGTCTAAAGGATTACTATCTGTCTAAAGGATGCATGTACAATCAATCCTTTTTATCACTTAACTGAGATTTCAAAGTTTAGCATGCTGTTAGTCCCTTACCGAGAATCTGTTGCAGCACTGTGGTTAGGTGAGCATATTGTTCAAACTAGCCCTTGGATATTGTGTTATCTGTCTCTCCTGAATCCACACAACCAGGCACATCCATTATGATCACCACTGGTGGTTATCATTTGAGCAGGGTTACGGGAAGTAAAGGTCAAGCTGAGCAGAGGGGAGCACATCACCACACATTTAAAGACAATCTGTGATGACATTCTCAATGTTGTTTACATTGTTTCTAAAAGTTTGCAGACATTTCTGAAATGTATAGTCCTTCCAATATTCTGAAAGAGGGTTAAGAATAATTTTAAAGATTCATTTCATTGGTAATAAATGCCAGCTTCTGTTTCAGGGTGGTAAACATCAATAGTAGCAAATCTTTCATAATTACTGGACATCAAATTTACGACACATCTGTCATGACCAAGTGACTTGAATAGTTGAAAGGAGACTTTAGATATTGATGACATCTTAATTAACCTTTCAGTCTAAATATTCCTCTTTATTTATCAGCTATGGTCAAAATGTAGGAAGGATGCAAGATAAATGATTTTTTTTCACAGAAAGAGAGGAAACAAAACCTGCAGTCTTTCTTCTGGGAAATTCTGTCCCAGGGAAGAATGTCCAGATCATTTGAGATGTATTTTGATTTTTTTATTAATTGAGAAGGATGGCATAGAAAACAAGATCTACTTTTAAACAGACTGATAAATAGGAAGAATATTTTTCAGCATTAAAAAGATAATAGCGTAGCCTTTTTCCAGGTTATTCTGCTGGATAACAATGTACACACTCATTCAATCTTTAGTGAACTGTTCTACAATTTATTTTCATGGCATGTTTGGCAAATACTCTGGGCAAAGACTGACTGTCTCCCATTCAAAACTCAGATAATTTTCCCTCTTCTATGAGCACTAGGAGCATGTACCTAGACTCCTCAGAATCATAAATAAATAATTTTCCTAACTATTTTTCTTAGAGTTTCAAATTTTAGTTTGTCTATTTAGGAGCACATGGTTGAAAAATATGTGAAAAATAGTCAACTGCCACAAAAAAAAAAAAAAAAAAAATCCAACAAAAAGCAGTTATTGTGTCAGCTTCTGCAATTTTTTTTTTTTTTTTATGATATATATACTGGTATTGTCAAAATAACAAGCTTCACAATAACGATCCTGCTTCAGTGTCATTATGTCTCTTGAGCATTCAATGGCCTGGGTGCACTGCCAGGTCTCAACAGCCCTAAGAGGCTTCTCCCCTCAGGCTTCCACCTAGCCTGATAATGGGCGCAGGAGCTCCATTTCAGCTCAGCCTGAGGCTGTCAGTCACTGTCAAGCTAGTCATTGCAGTGCCAGTCTCCTGCCCTATTCTCAGATTGTCTAGATTTTCCAGATTGACCTTGGACCCAACTTGTGACCTTGTGTTTATCTTGTGTTGGCCACAGGACTGTTAATAAGTAAGACCTGTTGCTGTCAGCAACCTGCTCTGCTCACCTGACTTGAGATTGCATTGAGTGGTGACCTGAATCTGTCTGCTTTGGCAGGCCTCTCAGGAGCAGGCTGAACCATCTTGGTCTTGCAAGCTCTTCAGTGGTGCCTTGACCCCCTGCCCACCCCATAACCTGACAATAGACTCCTGGCAACACCTGCCTCAGGCCCATGGGGGTTTGGGGACTGATCCATGTTGACTGTAACTCACAGAGCCCCACCATTGTCCCTGAAAGTGACCCATGGGGACTCTTGACCTGGCCTGGGATCCAGCTGACCTCATGCACGTCCCTATTATGACCACAGCATTTCATAACCAAGTGCCTCCAGAGTTGTGTGTGAGGACAAATCTTGCTGAAAAGAGTCCCTGGCTGGCCAGGTCCCTACCCAGTTGGCCCCTGCCACACCTGGTGCCCTGTGCCTTAAGGAGCAGTTGACCAGCCCTGTGACAGGACAATAGTTTATAACCAGATTGAGAATATGTGTAGCTTCTGCAGATGCCTTACTCAAATCTTCAAGCTTTTTCATTTATTTCTTTTGGTCCTATTCTAGATAAACTTACTGAGGAAAAAGTGTGTAGCTGTTCAGGATTACATTTCCATTTTAGTGCTTTAACAAACACTTTTTGTTTTACAGGTATTAGATCCTTTGAATACGAAGCCTTCATACTTCCCTTTTCTTGGAAGGTACCGAATGATATGGCACATAAAACCCAGTAAAGAGTGGGACCATTTTTTGTCTGAAGGTTTTGACCTCCTTTCAGATTTTTATTTTCCCAGTGAAATTTCTGTGATGCTAAATACTGATGCATTAATCAACATGCCAGTATGGCTCATGATATTAATTACAATTTAAAGAAATAACATAAAATTATCCTTGTCTATTGTGTCTTACTGCAAACAGTCTTGAATTTCAGCAACACTTAGATGTCTTGGGAATCTGTAACTTCTCAGATCTTAATGTGAAATAGGCCAATGCTCTTAGCAAACAATTTTGGGACAGGTGGTAGGGCTGAAATCTAGCACAATCCAAATTTTACATCTAACCCACCTACTATACAATACTGCATAATTAGTCAGAGATGTTTACTAAAAAAAAAAAAAGAAAAAATCTTGCTTTAGGAAATTTTTTACTGGAAGACTAAGCATCTCTGCTTCCAAGAGAGACGTTAAATGGCATTCTTTATGTAAGCATTGTGGAATAAATTAGATTTCACATATAAAGCTCACAGTAACAAGTATCCTCATGAGAGAAGATAAGCATTTTGAAGGTTTCTAGGACTGAACCTTTAGTATGTTAAATGAGAGAAATGTGTGTCATGTGGAACATCACAGAAGATATCAGTATAGTAGATGAAACAGAGAAAAGGTGAACAGCAATATGAAGATGGGATAAAATTATTAAAAAGGAAAAAGAATATAGGTACCAGTGGAGAAATATCTCCTGTGAACACCAATGATGATACAAAAGAAACACTAATTCAAAGGAAATATTTCCCTTAGCCTAAATATATGCCATTTCTACTATTTAGGATAGTATCAACCAAACTTATTTTCTGCCTTTAAAATACATATGTGGGTATATCTAAACTGGAGATGGGAATACAGTAAAAGTTAAACTAGTACTCTAATACATGGAAAACACACTAGAAGTTTACATCTGTGAGTAATTGGTTATAATTCACTTAATTTCACTTTTATATGTCTCAGTTACAGAAAATTGAGAGAGAATCCTGGAGAAAATGTTCTGCATGAGACACAGGCATGAAATGCTAGCTCATTTCTAAAATAGATTTACTACATGTTTAGCAAAAAAAAAAAAAAAAAAAAAAAAATCAGGTAGCTAAGTTTTTTTTGTGCATGCAACTTAATAAAGCATTTGAAAACCTTTCACAGAGAGCTTGCCAGGTTGCCTTTTGTCTTTCCCAAACTTCAGGTTTTGTGCCTGCCAATAGCAAGTCAGATCAAAGAAATGCTGTCTCTCAAATAGAGAAATTGCTGATGATAATCTCCTGTCTCTGAAATGTACCCTGTTTTTTCAACCGTTCCTAAATTTGGTCCTCTGTTTGAGTGAGATGGAAGTCACTGACACTGAATACTGTGTCAGAACAACTTGCTTTTTACCATCTCACCATCCTGTACAAGCCCTACAGCATGCCATTTAATGCTTAGCTGTGTCTTTGCCAGGTTGTATTTTAGAAGGACTTTTAGTGCCTACAATTCTGTGTGAAAGTTTGCCATGCTAATTGTAGGTCCTATTGCCTAAATTATAGGCCCATAAGAATTTGTTTATGTATACTATGTTACTTGCAGGTAAGAAGACATTACTAATGAATATTCACTTTGTTTGGGAGTGCCTGACATAAGAATTCAGACTGTAATTGCATACTTGTGTTTTACAATAATAGCTCGTGTAGTATAAAGAAGGAGGTAGCTATGTACTGAATGAATTAAGTACCTAGAAGGTTCCTGCAATGAGTTATTACTCAGCTTCAGTGCTCCACCAATGTGTGCTCCTGGTGATCTTAAAAGTGAAGAGATTTGAAACTGAGATTTTGTGATTGGAAAATACTTGTCCACATTTTTTTAAAAAGTGTTAATTTCTATAACTTGCTCAGACTTTGCATCAGATTATTATTTTCCCATTCTTTACATTTTTCTCGCAATTTTATCCCAATGTATTTGTGGACCTGAGTGCTCTGCTCACTATATTCTCTGGTAAGGAGAAGAGCCTGAAATAATACAGGAGTAGAACAAAACTGGTATCTGGTAGGACAATACAAAAACAGAGTCAGAGAAGCCTGTGATCAAAACAAAGTTACATTGAAAGACAACAGAAGCTAATGAGAAAGAAAAAAAAGAAAAAGAATTCTGAAGAGTTCCCCAATGTAATATTCCTGGCTATTGAAAGGATAGCATACAATGCCTTTGTAAAAGGTGCCCAAGTTGTTTTCAGTAGGGATATTCCAAGCAACTGGTAATTCTCCTTATACAGCCTTAGATAAGCAGGAAAATTCAGTAGAATGCAATAAGTTTTCCCACCCTCTGGTAGTCCTGAGAGTATCTTTGACAGACAAGAAAAATTCAAATTTTATATACAAGAAAATTTCCTGTATATTGCCCCTTGAATAATATTCACTGAAAAACAAACTTCAGGAGTTGACAAAATAAACAACTGTTTGTCTTCTTTCACTTTCCCATAATTAATGTGTTTTTTTAAAGAACAGAATTTTTTTAACCACTTGGGCTTAACAATCCTGGAATGATTTATGAGAAATTTCAGGTATTTATGCAAGAGTAGGAACATTGGAACAAAGTTGTCTTTCAGTAGCAGTTGCATACTTCCCTTTTATTCCTTTTCTGGGGAGCCTTGATATCTTAATTTCTAATTACTTTCCTCACACAATTTGCATTATTATCATGGACCGGATGTTGTAGATAAGTTTTAGCAGCTGCTTCGAGAAACTTGAGCTGAACACCTGGCATACAGGGCTTGCATGTAGTGTGCATCCATGTGAGTAATTCTTTATGGATGTCTTACATCCATACACTTTTAGGAAAAGTAAACAACTGAAAAAATAATTTCAGAAGTTATTTTGCTCTTCACTCTGAAGAATCCTTGAGAAATTAGAGAAAATCTATCAGAGTACTAATAGACTGTCAGAGTACTGATAGTCTATTAGAGTACTGGGCTCCAAGGGTAAATATTTATTATTCAGATATACTATTAGCACTTCAATAAAAATAAATCCCCAAACCAAATTCATGCAAGAGAATACAGACCTACAACAGATAGTGGCTTTGTTGCAATCTTTTTCCATACCACTCTTACATTTTCCTATTTCAAAAATAAGCCAGTGTACAGAGAACACAGTAGGATTTATAATTCTATGTTGCCTTGTACTTTTAAAACACAAAGCTGTTTTCCAAAGGACTTAAAATATTTGTTACTGTTCTGCAAGATGTTATAAATTCTGCTCAGAAATCCCCACTCTGTGATATTTGTTGGACATTGTACCTCATAATACATAGCTTACACCATTTGCAATGCATCCCAGTGCACTTATCAGTCTTACAACACATAGAATAAGAGAAATATTAACTGTCATCTCATCAGTGTTGGACAAGGAGGAGTAGTAAGTTAATATCAGCTTGTTCTCTAAATCCCAGTAAGAAACATCACTTCTCCTTAGTCATCATATGGTGGACTTCTGTATATGATCTCAAAAGCTTGAGACAGTTATTGAATGCCATACAGCTACACCTGGCTTGTTACTGTAGGCTGAGGAAGCTACTGTAACAAACCAAATACAGCAACATGGAATTCTCAGTTGCATTACTCTTCATTACAGCACCAAGAAATTTCACTATGACTTCTCATTTATACCATTTTAGGTTCTGCTGGTAATTATTCTTTTTTAATATCTAACAGCTTTTTTGTGACCTTAGACTTATTCTGTGACTGTTGCTAATTTAGGACTAACTAAAATACATAAATAACACCATAAATAAACCAATGTATTTGCCTTTTATCAGCACATTCATTTTCTTTTCCCATCCATGGAAACTAAGTAATGAAATTTACCTCGGGCTTTAGCCTTTCATTGCATCATTCCCTTTCACTTTTTGTCTCCATCTAAGACAGAGCATAAGTGACAGACAGCAAGCATGAAGGTAGTAAGAAAATCTTAATTATAAATCAAAGTAAACAGACTGTCATAAAACCATGCAGTAGTATAGATGACAACATTTTCTGTCTGAAAACAATTATTTGTTCCTCAGATCGAATACTCTAATTTTAAAGCCAAAAGGAAGTAGTTTGTCTCTCAGTTGGCTCAGTCAATTGAAAGATGAAATCTACATTCTAGTGACAATAGCAGTGGCAATATATAGCCTCATGCACCAAAAAAAAAAAAAACCCACTGCTTATCTGTACGAATCCAATTTCTAACAACCATAGCACATTTTAATGTTTTACATGGCTGTATTTGCTCCTGAAATTCTGTTTCTCATTGAAAAAACAATGAGAAAAAGCCATTCTGATGACATTTAAAGACTATCAGTCACATTAATATGGAGATACTGAACATGGAATCACCAATACTGGTACCTGAAATAAAGTTTTGCTAGTGTGTGGAATATGCTGCTGTGAAGCAGAATCTTTCCCAGCTCAGTGAAGTGCTGAGGGAGGAGACTTCATTTGAAAAACCTATTTTCATTTTCCTCAGCACAGCAGCCAAGCAGTAGGCAGTTTGGAAATAGCAGAGGTAGGGCTTTCAGGCATCAGAGTACTGGCCCACTCTCCCCTGCCTTAGCCAGCCCAGCAGGCAGGCCGGCCATGTCAGCATCAGGATTTTATTTCTCTTAGATACATTTTAGTATGTTCTTTATTTGCTCCAAAATGGAGCTAAATCAAGTGCTGAAATATGAAACAGGTATCTGTTTTTGTTTAAACTTATTTCTTTTCACAAGAGTAAAAAACATAAAGAATCATGGGATGGATTAATCACATTTTGGTTATTTTGAAATAAAGTTGTCATTTGTTTCACAGATGCATGTTCAAGTATTTTATATACATGTGACTAGCATATTAAAACATTTTACTCTAATATTAACTCCTGCTGATTAGATAAGGATTTTTTTTTCATCTCCTCCAAATCATCTATTGGCAGCCATTTAAGGAGACAACATGTTGGATTCTGTTGTTTATGTAGCAATTATACCCATTGTCCATCTATTATGATGGCTTTATTATATATGCTTTTAGAAAATGTAGGGGAAGTTAAATAGGAAAATGCACTTCTGCCTGTAAATTCCTAATAGTACCAATCATCCTTTCAAACTACCAAGTGTTTATTTAAATCTTGCTAAATTTCATTTTCACTATTCAGTATATACCAAAGATTTTCACAGGACTTAGGACCAGATTATATCTAACCAGGATTTATAATTGCCACCTTAATTTTGTGTCTTTCTTGGGTTTGGGGTTTTTTTTTGTTTGTTTTGTTTTTTGTTTCTTTGGTTTTTTATCTATATTCTACTATTATTGTACATTTACCTTGCTCATTCTTATTCATGTGTTTTTTGAGATCAATAGTCTTCAATCTTGTCAATCACTTCTACAAAAATATTAAGGCTTCAAATGATTTTGCCCATATAATTTTGCAGTGCCATTTAGATCATGGGTATTTGACTCAAAAGTACTGAATGGATGCTATATATTCCTATAATTACTAATTATTCCACTTATTCCATTAACTAGTTATAATTATTTTTTAATACTTGGACTTTGCAATGATCTACAAAAGTACTGAGAACATTCCCATATAATCCTCTGATTAAAATCTAGTTTCTCTCTAGTTCACTTCAGCCATGCTAGCTACAAGACCCAGTAAGAATATCTCCAAGATAAGCTCTTTTCAAATAAATTTTATATGTTCTCCTCCTGCCTTTTAGGTTAGGACTAGGAGCTTTAATCTGACTAGATATCTTGGAACCAATGAAGAACACAAATAATAATATCAGTTACATTAACATACATTTTTAATACTTTCAAATTATGACACCTCTAGGGACAAATGTAACATTCTAGTAAATCCCCTATAATTTGTATAGCTAGTGTGGTAACTAATTTTTCACTAGTTCCAGATGCAAAAATTGGCTTTGTCCTGTGTTTTGATAAGCTGCATTTTCTATTTGACCTTGATCAAAAATCTGAAATATAGAGGACAGATACATTGATGTTAGACTTTTCAGTACTATGTAAATTTGAAACAACCAAACGAAATTGTTACAGTAATTGCAAAGAGAGATATTGTGTCAGATATGTTTCTGCACAGTCAGCAGAAAGCTTTCCAGAAAGTCTTTAGAAAAAATAGTATTCTAAAACATATAACTGTTAAGTTCATACTGAATATTCTTATCTGTTACTGCTGCGGTCTGGAAACCCAACTCTTTTTAACTTGCCACATCCAACATTCTTGATCTATAGATACAAAAGCAATGGAGCTGGGCTCAACACTTACAGCATAAAAGCCAAAGTGGACACATGTAGACTTCAGTGTATTTCAACCGTGGGAAGAAATTATGAAGCAGTTGACATGATTCTCAAACTAATAAATTTTGAAATCTATGCTTTGACTACAATGGATTTTAAAATAGTAAAATGTGATACTATGAATTAACGTAATCTGCACTGTTGATTTCATATTTACTGTTTATATTGCAAGCTTAAAGATTTCATCAAATTAAAAAATAGAAAGAAAAAAAAAACCCCTGAATTCTTTTATCTCAAAAGTCTAACAACATGTAAGTAACGTGAAGAATTTCTCTGGATAAGATTATACCATCTGAGCCCAGAATTTCCAAGCATTCAGATTTATGGAACATAGAAGAACACATTAAGAAATCAATTCTAGCATTCACTTTATTTCTTTCACCTCAGTCTATATTAAATAAAGATAAAAGATTGTTAAAACTTTTGAATGAGTTTTAGATTATTTCTACAGAAAGGAAAAGGCATTGAATGGAAAAACTGAGATTATGAATGTCAAGGTTTTAACTGCTTTTAAAAATCAAATTTATTCACTTTTCACTATTTATTTCTACCAGAATTTTATTTCATTGGATAAGGCAAATGACCTCTTATGTCATATTTGTTCTGAAGTAGATCCAAAACAGGGTTGAGGAACAAGGGTTTCAGCTGGCATCAACAGGATGTTTTTCTTTATAAAGATAATAGAATTTGGTCCCTTGCATATATTGCCATTAAATCTATAATATTTGACTGTTTCATACATGGATTTATATCTGCTTATTAACTCTGCAACACCTTAAAGAGCATTGACTTAGCCTTTGTTTCATTATTCAGAAAAATATGAGGCATCTGCATGCAATAAAAACAGAAATAAAAGGTAACAAAATTACAAACCTGTTCTCAATCCTGGAAAAGATAAGCCTAATCAGTTGCCACTAGTTAAAAAGAAAACTTTGGACATTGTGAGGAATAGCTTCCCCCCCTTCTGTGTTTTAATCACTCTTTTGTTCTCAAGAGTAATTTTTGTGGTCTAGTCTTGAAATCTTCTTCAGTGACTGACAAATATTTATTGCATTTACACTGTAACGTGTGTAAAAACACAAAGTTTTCAATTGATACACTTCAAATAAGTTGTTGGGGTTTTTTTACCAAAATAAGGAGATGGCCCTTCAAATGTATATTTAAACTGTAGACTTATTTATTTGGCATGTTTTGCATGTTGGGTGCATGTTTAACATATTTTAACAGACCTGTTTCTTTTCATTACAATATCATAAAGGAAATATTAGCTGCTTGCATTATTAATTCTACATTATGAAAATATCTCCACATTAAAAAACAAGATTACTAATAGAAAATATTATGATAGTTCTACAAATAATTATGTTTGTAAACACTTTTTTCCAAAATTTTTTTTAAAATCCAGGACTACACATCCATCTAAAAATTGATGCATAGATTAAGCTATGGATTAGCCCAGGACCTAGGGAGCATATTTGTATTCTTATTAGAACAACTGGGTTATTAATATCAGAAAAATATTGAAGGATTTGCTGTTTCAGCATAGCTCTCAAGTTCTAAAAAGTTTTCCTTTTTCTTATAGAGAACTTAGAAGAAGGGAAATAATAAAACTAAAATATGAAACAACATAGCTGCTTTGATATAGCTGTACTGTTCCTTAGTAATAATAAAATCAAATGGAAATAAAAAGGCTTTGGGTTTAGACTGTAATTTTGTGGATTTTATTCTTCACTTTCTTAGTCTTTTGTTCCTACATTTTCCTTTACAGAATGGTTTGAGTTGGAAGGGACCTTAAAGATCATTTAGTTCCAACTCCCCTGCCCTGGACAGGGACACCTCCCACTAGACCAGCCTGCTCAAAGCCCCATCCAACCTAGCCTTGAACATTTCCAGTGACAGAGCATCCACAACCTCACTAAGAGGAAAAAAATCCTCCTTCCTTCTACCTCCACTTTTAAATAGGCATTGTCTAAATTCTCATCATCCATAGTAGATCAAACTTCTGCCTGTGACATTTGTCTAAAGATATATTTACTTTCCTCTCATGGGAGCTAGAAAGCCAATGCAAAACCTTATCCCAATTCTCAGCAAACCAGAGGGTGGTGGCATATCTATAAAGATGGATGGTCACACACTTGTATACAGCGAAAGGCTCTGGTACTGCCTGGGAGGAAAATACTCTGGAACATGACTTACTGTTCAAAACAAAGACCAATATGTGGCTTCTGCCAATAGCTAGAAAATTCTAGGCAATCAAAGATCCTCACTACATTTGAAGGTGCTTAAGGTATTCAGAACACCTGTAATGTACTATAGGACAAAATAAGTGGTTCTGTTTAGAGTTATCCTGTGTAAAGGGTAAAATAGTACCTTCTTAGTCATAGGGATCTTACAGTAATACTGAAGAAGGAAAGCCTCCTAGAGGCTAGAAGATGGAGACTAGAGAAGGAGGTACTTGTTTTATGTCATTAAATTCTTCTATTTTTCCAGCTCCATTGGTACTTTGTCCTAATGTCTTTTTCCAATACTGTAGCTCTACCAAGATAAGTGTAAATGGAAGCAAACACTATGATTAATAGTCTTCTATATTCACTTGCCTGAGATTTGCTTGACTTTCATAGGAAAAATAGAGAAGTGAAAATTAACAGAGATTAATACAAACTATTTTATAAGCTACCATGAGGTCAAATTCACTTTATACTCGGGAAAAAAAACACAACCAGATCCCCTTGATTTATTATATTGTTAATTATGGAGGAAGGCATTTATTCACTCATACATATTTTAACAAAAATGGAAAAACTCTCATCCCACAGGTAAAACCCACAAAGTCTAGAATTTTTATTAAGATGTTGGATATGCATACTCTTCTCACTAGCACAAGTACTGTTTTTGAATAGGGACCTTTAAAAACAAACTAACAAACACACACCATCTTTCTGAATGCACAAGAGAGACAAGTTGGAAACCAGAGGAAATGCCCTGAGACAAGAGTTTTTTTCCCCCTTAAGTAATAGGCATATGCACACAAGAAGCAGTATTAAAAAAAAATCAGAACTATTTAAAACTGCTTCAGAATATCTGTATATTATGAAAAATGGTCAACTGTGATCCATTTATTGATATTAAAACGGTGTATACATATGAAGATCTTGTTGAAAGAACCTTGGGCTCAAAATTAGATAAATCTTGCCCATAATACCTTCTTCTAGAGGCAGCATTGTGCATACTTGGTTCATCTCTGGCATTTGTGAATATATTTTTTGAAAGGTTCACTGTTAAAACAATAGACACAGAAGTTATTCTGCATTAATAGAATGAACAAAACAGTTTTCCTGTATGTTTGTGTCCTTATGTTCTTCCAGTCGTTTCCCTCCTATTCACTCCTATATACACTTCATGTCTTTCCTCATCTCTTGCCTTATCAAACATATTAATCTTTATAAGCAAGTATGAAGTATATGCTCTAGCTAACTTAAGAATTATGTATGAACAGATGAACTGGCCATCATATCAATCTTTTACCCAACTATCGGCTTCACCATATTTGCAGGGTATAAATCTTGACTCCTATCTCTGACAAACATGGTCAATACTCACTGACAGATTCCAGATTTTTTTTGAGGGTGCCAGGGTGATATAGGGAGGAGAAGACCATGCTATCTGCCTCTTTCAGTTAGCTATTAAACCTAATTTCTGTTTGGTTTTGATTGGTGGGGTTTTTAAACAAAAAAAAAAAAAAAAATAAAAAAACAAAAGGCACACAAAAAGATAAAAACAGCAAAAATACAGAAAAGAACCTAAACCAAAAACCACAAAAACAAACAGAAAATAAAAAAAAGAG